>JAWPHD010007206.1:0-127500 GCA_037043455.1 Cyrtodaria siliqua
GCCATTGTACACACACTGTTTTTTATCATGCGCTTCCAAGTAAATTTCGAAGGAAATACACCAGAAATTCTGAATTCATTTAAAACATTGAGAAGTGAATACTTCCTTAAAATACGATAGATTTCTGGTATGTATCCTCTCTGATGCGATGGATTTTCGATAAAATGTAATAGTCTATAAATAAAGACCTCTCTTACTACATGTGGACATATTGAACGGCATAATTGTCCTAAAAATAGAAGCTTACGAGTGTCAATTTCGCTCTCAATTGATTTAGCACCTATCAAACTAAGACATATATCAGTTCGTGTCTGAGTAGGAATTGATTGCATATATTTTATGCAGAATCGATGCGATCGTTCCAACATTAACATATCACTTTTTGTCATGTCATACCACAGTTCGCAACCATACAGGGCTTTTGGAATGACAACGGACTTATATATTTCATTGATGTTATAGGGTGAAGACCATCTTCATGTAGACCAGCATTTATCAAACCTAAAAATGCACCTCTTAATTTACGGCAGGATTCTTTGATACTGCCCTGTATATCCATGTATTTATTACAAATAACGCCTAGATGTGTATAATTTATAGTTTCGACGACAGGTTCATTACCAATTTTCCATGTTCTATTTTTGTTTTCGAATTCAAACTTTGTCTCATTAAACACTATCACGGAACATTTACTTGCATTATATTTAAATCTCCATTTAGTTGCATAGTCATTACATATGGACATCATTTTGTCAAGGCCTAGTTTTGAAAATGACACGAGAACCATATCATCCGCAACAGTTAAACAACTACAATTAATGTTGACAAGACAAAAGCCAAGACCTGAGTCTTCAATTTCTGATATTAAGCCATTAATATATGCAAGATAGAGGAAAGGGCTACTGACTCCTCCCTGTCTTGTTCCCTGCCGTACACGAAGCGTTTCAGATACATTGCCATTACAGGTCTAATTACACTAAATCAACAGGATGTGCTCGCCTGGTGCAGTCGAAAGTAGTTCTGTATTAAAGAGTGCTAATCTTTTTTTCTTTAAAAACTTTTTTTAGTGCTGGTTCCTGTTATTTTTTGGCTATAACTGTATTCTGGACATGTTGTTGATATTTGGAAATGCAGCTCATCATGTTTTTGACAGTTTTTTATATAAATTTGAGAAGTGAAAGTAGACAGGGTATGAAATTGCAAGGGGTAAAAATAGTGTTGACCTTTGACCCGGTGTAAGTATACAACTGAAGAAATGTTTCTTAGAAGGTATTAAAGCCCCTATTTCCTTGTTGATGTTTAATAGCAGACATGTTTATTTGCATGATAAAATAAGTTTCCCAGAATTCTAACGAGGTTTGAGTTTTTAACAGGTTGTCAACATTCTAACTTTACTATGGAAGGGCAATGGAGACTCATTTACGCTATTATAACCTACATCGAACACGACTTGTTACATTATTATACATATCAATTATGGCTTTGTAAGTTGTAGGATCTATGTTAAATTCATTCAGTTTAAAGAAAAGGCCATTATGCCACAATCTATCAAACGCCTGTCTTGAGTCATTTAATCCGACATACAATTTGCCTTTATTTTCCTTAGCAAAATAAATGCTTTCACGAAATGTAAAAGATGTCATTAAGCATCCCAAGTCTTTTTGAAAACCCCCTTGAAGATGGTTAATAGGTATTTTGTTTCCATTTGCTAAGCGGGACAATAACACCCTTTCATATAATTTAATGAATGGAGATGACAGAGTAGTTATCGCCCTGTAGCTATTAGGATCCCTATGATCTTTTTTCCCACCTTTAAATAGTGTAATGATTATACCGCATTTCATCTTTTCGGGAGCGTGCGCTAATTTCAACATTGCCGTGAGCAAGTTTGCTATCAGCTGTTTAACTATTACACCGGCATGAATAATATGTTCATAGTATATTTTGTCCTCGCCACAAGCTTTGTTTCGTTTCGCCAGCCTTAGAAAATAATTAATATCCGCTACTGAGATTGGTATTAAATCGCATACATTATAATTACTTAATTCTACGTTCTTTGAGTGTACTGTCTCATTTACATGTTGAAAAATTGCACTATCATGATTGAACACATTCTGCAGATCTATGTCACGTGACACCATTAAGCCCATGACTCTAGAATATATTACTTGGATTCAAAAATTGAACCAGATCCAGTCTTAAGTTCACCCCTTTTATTGCTCACAGCCAAAACAACTTTAACAACAGCCAATAACAAATATTATAAACGGACCGTAATAAATGAACGATTGTCTCGTTCAACACCGCAAAGCGAGAGGATTTAAATCAATCAATCAATCAATCAATCAATCAATCAATCAATCAATCAATCAATCAATCAATCAATCAATCAATCAATCAATCAATCAATCAATCAATCAATCAATCAATCAATCAATCAATCAATCAATCAATCATTCAATCATTTCAATCAATCAATCAATCAATCAATCAATCAATCAATCAATCAATCAATCAATAAATCAATCAATCAATCAATCAATCAATCAATCAATCAACCAATGAACGGACGAATATTGCATGATGATACGTAATTCAAGTAGTAGAAGATCCATAAAATGCCTGTTTACCAATTTGACTGCGTCCCGGTATTCTTACTAAATGCACATTAAAATGACGTTGATACACAGTTCAACACCCATTCCGGGATAAATATAGCCGGAGCCTTGAAGCTCCGGAAAGGCTCCGGCAATAAGATAATCGTGGACACACTATGGTTACAACGGTGACACACCTATAATTTAAAGAGATATAGCTGAGAGAACCTTATCTCGTATGGCTGTATATTCTGAGCCTACCATATAGGAGACATCACGCAATGCCAGTATAAACAACCGCCATGGTACAATTGACTAAACCGTAAATACCACACGCTCATGCATAAATCTCACCAATAAGATGGATATCAAGCCGATCTACTCGTATTTTGTAACGGCTGTTTATGTTCCGACATGTTTTCCGCGAACCGATGTATTCCTCTCGAAATATTCGCTCTCGTTTTAAATCTCGTTCCGTAATTGGAAACTTAGTTTTATGCATGGACGTGTTGTATTTAGGGTTTAGTGAAGTGAAACACGGCGGTTGTTTATGCATGCATTGCGTGATGTCGTCCGAAATCTCACCGGAAGGTGGGATGGAGTCGTGCCGCATTTCTACCAATATTTTTTATAGGCCGCGTCATAGCTCTAAGTTTGGACCATAATAGCTATGAATCTCACAGCTAAAAGGATATTTCGTTATGTTCATTATGTACACGTTTTCAAAAGAATCAGAAATAAATTCAATGAGAGGCGTTTTAATTAAAAGAGGAGGGCCCAGTTTTGAAGATCATTTATTCTTGGCAATTGAAAGAACAATGCATCAGACTAACATTGATGTAACACAATATGTGAGTGTGCATACATTCGTGAGCTGGAAACTAGTGTGCGTGTGCTACTTAAGAACTGATTCGTATGTCTTCGGACTTTATTTAACGCATTATGATAAATGTTCAAATCACTACTGGCGTTTTTATTCGCATAAAGCGAAACAATGCTGATCATTTTTTATATTTACATTAATTTTCTATCGATATAGTACAAACTATAACGTGCCTTGATAAAACATGGAAGAGATACAACTACTGTCAGTGTGTTGTCAGACATTGAAATAGCCATTTTATACTGAGACACATTGGATGAGTGCGCATTAGCTACGCCTACTAGAAAAATGAAGCATATTCGAAAGTAATTACAATAATAAACGCCATTTGTTAACAGAGAATCAAGTGAATGTAAATAATAATAATAATAATAATAATAATAATAATAATAAATAATAATAATAATAATAATAATAATAATAATAAAGACTTTATTTAACGAGAGAACTCATTTGAAACTAGTCAATATTCCATGAGGCCCTTATATAAATAAGCCGGGCCTGTGTCTCATGAACACATTACATATAACGTATTATATGCTGTGCTAATAGAGGGAATCGAGTGAATGTTGATATATATAACTTACATAAATAAGCCGGATCTGTTTTTGTGTCGCATGAACAAATTACATATAACGTACTATATGCTGTTCTAATAGAGCTTGGTTTTCCAACGGTTCAAATAAAATCTTAAGTGTAATTTCTCATTGTTGAGCCTCTTATTCACGATTTATTTTTCATTGTTGATCGCTTCCGTGGCCGAGTGGTTAACGACGTTGCAAACCTTCAAGCCTCCTACCGGTACGGGTTCAAATCCCACTGCGAGCTCGACTTGTGAGGAAGTGTCGATTCTTACGGATGGCGGGATGTGTACAGTACTGGTACAGGACCGTCATATATAACCTTGCATGTGTTGAAAATGACGTAAAACGCAAACAAATCATTGTTGATCCTCTCCATGTGCGTATCCGTCATAGTTTCATCCCTTTATGTATTGATCATCTCCATGTGCGTATCCGTCATAGTTTCATCCCTTTATGTATTGATCATCTCACTCCATGTGCGTATCCGTCATAGTTTCATCCCTTTATGTATTGATCATCTCCATGTGCGTATCCGTCATAGTTTCATCCCTTTATGTATTGATCATCTCCATGTGCGTATCCGTCATAGTTTCATCCCTTTATGTATAGACCAATCTTCATAATTAAGCCGCTCTATCCAGCATGATCCAGCTGGGCTTCATTTCTTTCTCTTTTTTTTGAGCTTCATACTATACTATAGTTCTATGTAAGGCGAGTAGGCGTATACCTAAAGTAAATGGGAGCGGTTTAACGCTTGGTTTACTGCCCAAGAACACCTATTTCATTTCTTTACCTGCGATCGACAAAGTAACATCAAAAATACACATCCTTTCAATGAAAAAAAGTATAGTGCATGCGAGTTTCGAACCCATGACTTTCGGATTGATAATCAATGCGTTTGGGCTACCAATCAGTTGATCAATAGCGTTATTTTTTTTATCGATATCCTGATAGCACTGTAGACGCTTCGTGTGTGTGCATGATTCATATAATTTATTTCGTTTGAACGGAGTGAATAAGACATAAATTATCTTCTGTCACCGTTAAACACAGTTATGTAAATACGTCGTCTGTGCGCAGTAGTAATGGTCAGTATCACGTGATGTATCATGGGATGTATCACGTGGTGTTTGACTATTGGTCATTCAAGTTCTGGACGGTGACTAGCCTAATAAATTGGCTCCTATGCAGTTTTTTTTTTATTCTGACGTTCTATGTAACTGTTGATGCTCGCCAATACGAAAAATTTCAAAAGAGCATTAAACGTGTATTTTAACACACTAGACGGTGACGGGTTCACACCTCTAAGCTTTCAGTTAAATTTATGATTTTGGGAGTCGTAAGTTCGTAAGAAACTATGGGAACGTTTTGTGTGATTTTAAAGGCATTTATTGTTTATAATTATTTATTATGTTTTGTCTGAATTTTGTGAAATTCGTCGGTAGTTGCAGACACTTGTGTAAATCACTCTATGTAATTAAAGATAAATTGAGTATAATTCTAGTGTTTGTTGGTTTATGTAAGTTTGTTTGGGTGTAGTGAGAGAAAATGCGTTTCTAAGTGCGTACATACACCAAAGACCTTATATACGGTGTATGTTTTGCTGAAATAACATTGATAAACTTTAGTAACCCAAAATCCATTATTACAGGAATAGGTAGTTAAAATGAATAACAAAATTCAGTTTTCGCTTTGTTATAATGGCTATTTATACAGACTGTCAATCCGGAGGTCTCGAGTTCGAATCCCGTGTTGAGCGAACAATTTTTCAATGATTATGACAGTGATGTTTTTTGACACCGATGTTGCTACAACAAACGACGGATTAAAACGATATCCTGATGTGTGTGTGTGTAGTTCTAAGGTTTATAGTCTCTCCGCCAGGAGGGAAAGGGACTATAAACCTTAGAACTACATACACACACATCAGGATATCATTTTAATTCCGTCATATCCTGATGTAGGATTCTCTCCTTATATACGGATTTACGGCCATGTTTCACAAGCTTGAATTTGGTAGTAAGCCAAGCGAAAAAAACCTCCCATTTGATTTAGGTAAACGCCCACATACTAAATCTATAGTATCTTTAAAGAAACTAACCCGCCCAATAATGGCAAAATTACACTACAAAGTCGTTTATCCAAATTCTATCCAGGTCTTCAGGTCATAACCGTTTATCCAAACCGTTCAGGTCATATAATAATGTATATATGCCAATTAAAAGCATAGGTTAATTCAACGGTGACTGAATATGCGTAAAATGAATTATGAGTTGGTAACTCTTTTTGGTGTTTGGCCTGGCTGATTAAAGCGGTTTATATTGTGTCTATAGAGTTTGGATTCTAAAAATTATATATACTGAACCAAGCAGCTAACGCACCAGTAGACAATTCCTTTAATATCTCAATAATAACAATCAATAAATCAAAACAAATTTCATTCTGAACGAGACAAATATCTTGTCAATAATAACTGTAAATTAAAAAAAAAATCAAATTGCTGTGTCAGTATGGAAATAAAAATAAAAAATTAAACGAATAAAAAAATATTTGAAAAAAAGGTGGTGGGTTAGAACTTTGGTTCAGTATATATACCTTGTCATCAGTAGGTTAAGAAAATAGCTTCTTTAAGAATAAACACGAAACATGACGTTAAGTTTATCTTCATAAATGGTATTGTTGTTATCCATATACACTACAAACAGGGATGATTATGTATATCAAGTTGGTAACATATTGGTAACATATTGGTAACATATTGATATTGGTAACCTATTGGTAACCTATTGGTAACCTATTGGTAACCTATTGGTAACATGTTGGTAACATATTGGTAACATGTCGGTATAATATTGGTAACATATCGGTAACATTTTGGTAACATGACAGTAACATATTGGTAACATATTGGTAATATATTGGTAACATGTCGGAAGCATATATCGGTAACTTTCAATTGGGGTTTTACGGCGCACCAACACAAGAAAGGTTATATGGCGTCAAACAGGAATGAACATGCCAGGCTCATCTAGATAAAATATGGAGAATGGGCCTAGAACCTTCTAACCTGAAAAACTGCAGTGTGTGTGTGTAGTTCTAAGGATTATAGTCCCTCCACCTACCCGACGATTATAGGCACAAAGTCTGGCTGCAAATTCTATTGTACACACTCCATTTACGATGGAGTCACGTTTCCACACTTGCATATGCGGTGTCATGAAGAAAACCTTGAATGAGCATGATAAAAAGATGACAAAATGAACATGAAGGGTGGGTCCTACCCCTCTGCACCCGAATATACACTGAACAAAATTCCTAATTACTCTGTCTACAATAAAATGAAAAATGGATAATCTTAAATTACCTGCCTTTGAATTTAATGTAGTAACTGTAATTCAGCGTTAACATTAAATATTTCGAAAATTTCTTTTGCAAACGCATTTGTAGTGGTAATGCTAGTAAAACATTATGTCAAAATAATTTTAACTGGCATATTTTAGAATTAGGAACATCGAAAGCTTCACTAATTCGAAGTACTTAATAAAATCCTATATACCCAGTTGTATAAGTGTTGTAACTTATTTCTAAGAAAACACATTGACTTAAAAGTTTTAAAATATGTTCTTGCAATCAGAGCAGCAGATTTACACTCGTTATTTTGCAGTTTAACCGTATCTCTAATCAAGCTCAAAATACACAAAACAATGAGAATATTATTGACATATTCTTAGGTAGGTACTTAACAATTTGGTTTAGTGTATAAACGCCTGCTACAAATATATCATCTCTTATATTAAAAGCTGTTTTATCGAGCCTCAACCAAACAAATGTGACAAAATTGTTTTGTACAATAGTTGTACCCTTGGAAATGCTATTCTTAATGTATAAAGTTATACCAACGTTTAGACCGGCGATTTTGATTTTTTGCTGTACATATTATAACATTTATAACCATCAATGTCAAACTGTGAGTTTTACTACCCCATGATTCGTAAAGAAATATGATATCATAATTAGAGAGTTTATTAATAAAATGAATGTCTTCTAATTTGGACCGATTAAGCCCATTAACATTCCATGAGAGAACAGAAAGTCCAGCCTCATCGCGTCCTAATCTCGACCAGCAGGAACTTGTGTGCTGGCGACGTTGCCGTCACGGACCGGAACACCGTCTATGTATAGGACTCACACCACTATTATCTCCCTTGAATACTCGTGCCCTACAGATGAAGGAGGTAGATAAAAAAAAAACATGTTCGCTTTTCTAAATTTTACAGGATACATTGATTTATCTTTACCAGGTTTTAAATCTACAGCATTTTAGGAAAAGATCACAGAAAAATGCATGTTGATATAAGATTTCTAGCTAATTCTGCCTCATTTTACACATCATGGGTCTAATCCCCACGGGGTTGTATTTTTGTCTAAATTTTGATAGGTGTGACATGAAATTAAAAAAAGTTCAATCTGGTAAATATTTGTTAAAAGTTAATAACATGCAGTTATTGGATCAATGAAGAAATTAAGCATAAATACATGTTTCAAAATCTTTTTTATCTCTATGCCACGAACAAAAACATTACAATGGGACGCTATGGAAAATTAATTGTGGTGTGAGACGTATAAGGTGTCGTAGGCTAACCACGCCTTCTTGTTCTGCCTTTTCGCGGCCTTAAGTGCCGGAATATGTGCCCTCCTGTGCGCAGCAATTTCCGGCGAAAATTACTCATGCATAACGTAGTCAGTATTTTCTAACTGTTCACGCTGTCGGCGGACCATTTCACGATCCTCAAAATAGTTTCTCTAATTTGGCCATATCTTGGGCGATTTTCAATTTGTCAACAAAGAACTGACGCAATTGGATCTCAGTCTCTTTGTGCGTTTCGTTGGGAATTTCCGTTATGTTGCCGAAAATCAAATTATTACGCATGCTTTGTGATTGCACATATAATCGTCCCGAATTTTGGACTTTTAAACACATCAATATTTCCGTTTGTCCCTTTAAAAAGTATATCAGTTATCATATGTGTAATTTAAAATAAACAGATGTATATATAATACATTTAACCCGAGGGAAAGGGTTTTCGAAAACAAACAGAACACACACCATATCAATCAGCAAATTAAAAAAAATCGTCATGATTCTATTGACTAGCATTGGTGCATTATAATAAAACATGAGATAATTATATGCAAAAACAATTTTCTAAGTTTTGAATAATTATAAATTACGACTTGCAAAAGTTAAAGTTATATAAAAAATAAATAACGAGAAGCAGGGATTCAACCACCAAATTTGTTGTCGCGTGTTCTTGCAAAAATGAGATATAGGGTCCTATAGAAACCACTTATATTAATCAATTATGATGGCTTCCTGTGTAGAATCGGTACTAAGCAATGTGGATTAATTGTCTTGCGCAAGCACAAAAAACAAGGCCACGGCAATAATCGAAACCACGACCTCTCGATCTGGAGTCCGACAATCTACCTTTGCATCAGGCACTCCACTCTGAAGGTAATTACAGACACACTATATCACGGTGCATGATCAGAACGAATTTTCACGGATAAAAGTCGATTCGATTCCTAATCGCTACGGATGAGCTCCTAATATTTACTGTTGTTTTGGGATAAGCGAGGTAAGTCCTTTTTCTAGTGACCTTCTTTATTGTCGATTTATTTTCTAATTATGTTTTTTTTTTGTAATTTTAATTTTAATGGTTTCACGGAACATAATGATGATATGTTCGCCTTATGAACAACACTGTCTCTTTGTAATGTTTGTGAAATCGACACAATTAAGTTTTTTGTGAAATTCCGCTTGGGCAAAGGCGAGTATTGATCATTTAGACGTTTTGAGTTCATTTAATCGACTTTAATGTTCCGTGTTATAGAAAGGTATAGAACATTCTTGCTGCATTGAAAAGTCTTATAATTTACGCATTTGATCGAGGCACCTAATCGTCCTGTATAGGGGCACCTAATTTGTTCAGTACTCGACCAAAATAGAATGTGTTTCTTCTTTTTCTTCTGATTACTTCATCGGGTGGGTAAGAGTCTCAGAGCAAACATTATACAGAGGCGCCGGAAGGAGTTAAACATTATGGCGTTGAAGTTATAGCTTCCTAATATTTCATTAATATTTTTTTTCTAATGGAATGATTAACACGTCTATAACTTCTTTAAAATACTCATTAATCCATGCATCTAGTGAACAGCTTTTATTCACGTTAAGTTTTTTGTCGCGTTCCTAATCTCAGCCTGTGAAATAGGACAATCGAGTTCCTCGAATGTAGAAGTTATTTCGTCCCCTTCCCATCTTATCAAAAAATCATCTACTTCTTCATGTACTTGGTCATTAACCGAATTTTGCTAATTGTTTGAAATGCACATACAATTCTTGAAGTGTGATATTCTCATTAGCGTCATGTTTACACTTTTTAAACATTTTCCAAAATTCCCGCGTTTTTTTCTACCTCAGACTATTCATCTCTATGCCTAACTTACGATTATAAACTCGTTTACATTTCCTTACAAACCATTTATAATTTCTTTTCGTCTGTTTAAAACGTTGAAAGTTCTCATCACAACGATTGCACAAATATAGCTGCAAAGCCTCTTGGTATAGTTTTCTCTTTTCAACACACTCGTGATTAAACCATTTTTCGCGTGTTTTAAAACCACTGTCTTTAAATGTATTCCTTAGTTTACATTGTATTTCTTTCTGGAAGTATGTATTGACTCTTGATGTGATAAAAAGAAATATGAAAAGATCGGACAGGGAAAGTAGCATTCAGGGAGGACAGTCAATCACAAAACACAGAAACAAACACGCAAACAGACAAACAAGAAGGCAGAAGCAATAATAAATGGAAACGACATCACAAACACAAAAGGGTTGACAATAGGGCTACCGCCTAGGCCACTGGGGGTTTAAGCCGGTTCTAGGGTGCACCAAACCTCACACTTACCCTACTGTCATCCCATTAAAACAGGACAGTGTAAATAAAGAAATCCCCGCCATGATCTAATCTCTAACCAACAAGGCAGCATCAATAGGCAATTTAAGTAAAACACAAAAAAACAATAGCCTAGAAAGCCACAATGAAGGTACTCAATGACTTTGCAGAAGCCAGAGCAGTAAGAGAATAAACCATTAAGGGCACGACAAGAAAGATCATGGACAAACATCAAACGCCACCGTCCCAATGGGCTTTAGGTAGGCGTCATCATAGGGTCCACAGCCTGTCCGGTCATCGTACAATTAAAGAGGAAAGCATAGTGGCGAACTGTAAAAGGGTCCACCACCAAGCATGCAGTATGTTGCAAAATGATAGGGTCATAACCTCTTTTGATAAACTTTTTAACAAGTTTAACAAAGATAGTATGAAAGTGATCATGACCTAGAATCTTACGAAGTTTATAAATCACATTACCATAGAAGTCAGGTTGTGATAGTCCTTGTCGCAGAAGAGTCCCTAAATTACTTTTATATTTGGAAAGAAGATCAGGGTTACGATATAAAATTTTGCAAAGGTTTTACGAAGTTTATGGTAACGGTAACCCTGATTGAGTAACTTTTTAGTTATACAAAGATTACAAAATTAAAGTCCTCAACTCGAGTACAAGCTCTAGAAAAACGAATAAGTTGAGACACATATACCCCATAAGAAGTTGCTCGGGGAACATCCCCATCCAAGTGGGGATAATTAACAATGTCAAAATTAAAATCATCTCTCTTGTCATAGATTTTGCTAATTATTTTACCATTTTCAATCGAGAGATCTAAATCAAGAAAAGAAGCGTTATTATCAGATATATTAGCTATGTTAAGCTGAAGTTCTTTAGGATAAATATAATTAACCATAGTTGGAAAGAAAGGGTTGTCAATGTTCAATATGTCATCCAGATACCGAGAGGTGTCATTAAAGGCTTCAATAACATCTGCCTGGGTATCTGGTGAAAGACTCAACATGAAATCCCTTTTATAGCAAAATAAGAACAAATCTGCGACAAATGGTGCACAGTTCGTACCCATAGGGATGCCAACAATTTGTCTATAAACGGTGGTTCCATACCTGACGAAAATATTATCTAATAGGAAGATGAGTGCTTCACAAACTTCATAGCAAGTCCACATGGTTTAATTGTCTAAACTGCCGTTAGTAAAAAACGCTTTTATATTATTACATGCCAAAAATGAAGTATTTTCTCTAGCGAATATTTCGAATGTACTAGTAGTTTACGACAGTCTGTGATCTGTTAAATATCTGCTACTTTTCTCTCCTGTGTGTGTTTGTTGCTTCCAAGTGACCACCTTTTCCGTAGTTACTTGCATTCGCGCTAGCTTTTGTTTAGTGCTGTGTGGCGGCTGTAAAATGTCGCCTCTACTACAAATCAGAAGTGTTATTACTTGATGGTCCTTTGGAATCATCAAGCAAAAAATGTGTGACATAGACAAGTAAAGTACCGCTTAAGCCGAACAGACTCAATAAAACCGACTCTTCTACTTTTCTCTTTTGTTGTTTTGTTGCTTCTAAGGCACCCACTTTTAAGTATTTATTATACGGATGAGAATATTTATTTATTGTTATCTGTTATCTACAATATGTATAGAGTGGTGAGAAAAAAGTGGTCCCCCAACCATAACGTGACGTAAAATGTATGTTGTTTATCGTTAACTGTTTTTAGCATATTTTAGTTTGTTATCTATTGTCATAAAATTCAGTGTTTCAGTTTTCCAGTTATCCTATGAGACCCCGCCTCTACCCACACTTCACTTAAGTACGAGACTGTTTGACGTGTGCTTTCTTCAAACAATACATGTACAACCACAATGCTTATATGTTAACCCTTAACCCGCTAAGCACGACTATAATAGCCTTTGCATCCATTGTAAAGCCAGATCAGCCTGCGAGTCATTTTTTCCAAAACACCCCTTTGTCACATAAATGGAATGGTCTTCATTCAAAGGAAGAACAGTCCATTATACATGTAGCGGGTTAAGGGTTAACAATCAAGTTTAATCCATGTGTTGCGTTTATAATATAATATAATGCGTATGTACCTTATTAAAACTTAAATCGCGATTAAAACATGGCGGTTCAGTTGACAGTTCCAAATGTAAATTAAAACAATAATTAGTTCAGTTGTAAGCTCCAAATGTAAATTAAAACAATAATTAAAGTGACACAAGGGAATCTTTACTGTTGTTTTTCAAACACTAAAATGCAAAACCATTGTTTTTACTTTAAAACTGCTATATAAATATTTTACTTTCCTATTACTTTCCTCTCCTTTATTAACTAACAAAAACCTGGTAATTTCTACTATAAATTAGTCATAGGTGGGTCCTCTAGCTATCGTTTAGTAACCCTAACTGGATGAGTGGATTATTCTCACTCTTATGTAGAACTACGGACATTCAAATATGCTATAGTCAACATAATTATGACAGATACAGGGTGGTTGTTAATAATTTCAGACGATACGCAGTAGAGAAGGAGTTACAACAGGCGAGGTATGAGGTGATTGTCCTGAACCACCAACTGATGGAAGCCATACAACAAAAGGACAAGGTGTCGCAGCTACTCGATCAGTGGCAGGTAATTAGTCGTCACATTTTATTTTAAAAAAGTTAGTTTTTTTGGCGAACCCGTTTACGCATCTCTTCTTAGGATCATATGTGTATGTGTGTCAGTTCGTTCGTCCGATTTTCCGTTCTTCATATATATTCTTCGTTACCAAACTCCACCAGAATGTTCATTATATGCATCTAACATCATGTACACAATTTCGGGCCACCAAACTTCAAATTAATTGCGCAAGACAATATAGAAAACCCTGCTTAAGATCTGGGTCCCAAACAAAAGTACTTAAATAGCATAGAAAAAAGTTATATCCGATCTGTGGTAATAGTCGGAAAGAAATCAGTTAATCAATATACTTTGTAGTCTATTTGACTGTAAATAATTTAACCCAAACACTACATAGGATTATCCGCTTGTGTCTAGTATTTTGCACAACCGAAATAAATATAAAAATATGCTTTGTCCAAACATAAATTGTGAAATGCTTGTTTATTTTTCCTATCAGTCCGACATGGCGGATCTCCTTGGAGTACAGATGGACAAGCATATAAAAGAATCTTTGGCAGAGCAAGGCGCCGTTGGTGGAAAGACATCGTCGTCGTGAAATAGGAAATTTTAATGTTATACAAACTGTGTTTTTTAAACTAACATTGACAAGAGATCGGAGAGCTGCAATACGTCGAACGCAATGAGAAAAACGTATTGTACTGTTTTAATAAAAAGTCAAAACATTGACTGCAGAGAACGAGTTTTAATTAAGAAAAAGAGTCACACTTACTATTATATATTACGTTAAAATACTACAGTTGATTAGAGAATGAGCGCAGGCCAGCTATACCTTTTTTGGAACCCGATATCATGATATCTCTTAATACACGGCCCCGGATAGCGACTACGAGTTGAGTACGCTTGTGGTAAATAAACTCAATCAAGTCATCCGGAGCCAGTTTCTATCAATAAATACGCAGGGCGTATATGAAGTTGCTGCAGATAATATTTTTTTTTTTTAATTATAACTGTTTCCTGCGATGATATGTTTAACTTACTTTACACAGCTGTTACAGTTCTACACCAACACGAGCGTTCCAGTCTATTTATCAGTGTGTTACAATGTGCACATCACGTAAACTTTGTAGGCCACCTTAAAGGGATTGTAGGCGATCTGGATGTGTTTAGATGACTCGGCCTTATTTATATACCAATTATAATATACTAAGGTAAACCAAGTACTAGTATACTGCCAAGTTATTGCTTAAAACTTTGTATAATTCAAAATGAAAGCATCCTTTTAATTATCTTATATTATAAATTAGTACGAAACCGTATGATGCTGTCAGCTAAACATATTTCAGAGAATATGCGATAACAAAACAAGTTCTTCTCCGAGCCCCAAAGCCACTATACTTTATATATTTACAACTCAAATATCAGACTCTAGCAAGTTTTCCGGTCCAAACTTATTCATAAACAATAATAAACAATAATAAAACCAACGAAATATTATACACGATATAGTGCTCTAAGACTTGCGAATTTTATGAAACTGAAACATAGTTTGCCTTTGGATTGCAATTCATAATTCTTCCAGGTCGCCTTGTCTTTAACACACGTATATTATTAGTTTTTGTCTTTCTTTAACTTAACTTTTTCGAAATGCATAATTACGTTCAGATTCATTGTTTCAAGTATTTATTTCATTTTAAGAATTCCTTTAAAAAGTACCGCCAAAACTTTTAAAAAATTGTCTTTTGTTCCATGATGATAATTGATTGGAATACAAGCTCATTTTTGCCGAGTGCGAAAATCACATTTCGTTTTTCGTGATTGAACTTTCAGCGGGTTATCTACGTCATTGAAATGTATCCAAATTACTCCTTTTCCATATGAAAGGTGTCTTTCCCATATGAAAGGTGTTAAAATTGGAACACTTCAACGAGTGATACATTAATAAACGAGTCACTGTTGATATAAAAATGTTAAAGCTGTTGCTAAAGTAGGCTAATTGTGAGGGATATACCAATGATGATGAGCGTCCAGTTTTCTAAATATATATACCCTTATATAGACCCTGTTATTGCCTTTGTTTAGCTTGACATATCATTATATTTCAGTTTGCTCAATTTCACGTGTTTCATTGACTCAATAAAATGCTCTCACTGCACAGTCGACTAGTTAAAATACTTACAAACGCAGTGCATATAACCATAGACCTATATCTATGACAACACTGATCTTTAATAGTTCAGCAGTTAAATATGGATCTTTGGACGCTGACCTTTAATAGTTCAACAATTAAAAATGAGCGTGCGTATTCATTAAGATCAGAAGACAAATTTCTCCCTTTGTTTAAAAATAAATGCCTCCGTTTTGTTACAATATAATTACCAGAAAATAACATAATAAAAACCGAAAGATTCTAATAAGTGGTTTGACAGTTTATTTATAATACATATTATGTTCAGCATGAACTTTTGGAACAGGAAATGACTAACACCTGTACCGTGATAAGTTCAAGAAGTTAAAGTCATCTGATAAATATATACTGACGGCCAATGACAATGTGCCATTAAGTCCATGCGCTTCTGCTGTTTGATTATTTGCAAACCATTTGGAATAGAACTGCTGAACCCATCTTTTTCTATTTTTATGTATTGAAAGGTCCATTGTCATACTCTTTTTTGATACCTAACATGTCTTACATGTTTTTGGGTAGGCTTTTATGATAAGAAGTGTATGCAGTTATTTACTTTTGTCATTTAACATTCAATATATTTACTATGGATAACTGTTCCACTAAATATTCAAGCTGCATTAATCTATCTCAGAATTAATTCCAATTCGTTTTACTGGCCTTTTTATTGTTCAACTTCTGGCAGTATTATGCAATGAAAGTGTCCAAGAAAATGATTTATTTGTATGATTTAACTGAAGAAACCTGGAAATGAACATGTATTTCATAGCAACAATCTGGCGAGCACTAAATCAAGATATGCACGTATACAAATGTTAAATGTTGACTGGTTATATGGATTATAGCATGTTTTGTCCAAAATGCCTCAAATTCTAACTTTAAAAGAATTTATTTTGTGGTGCGTTTTCACTGACCGTGATTATTATAAAATGGTACTCCGAACTTTGATATTTTTTGCAATATAAATTCACTTTCAATTAACAAGCTTAAACAGATGTTTAAATATAGAGTATAATGGCGCAATATCAATATGCCATTTGTGGATATGAATATGTGTTCAACTGTTTTATTGTAAAAGGTTAGTCGTAAATGTATAAACACTGAATAATGTTGCATATCAACAATATCGCATGTCGATGATATAAATATTTGTTCAAATGTTTTATGTTACCATGTTTATCGTGAGCTTAAAAATCTTGTCCTGTTTTCTTTTGATAATAGGAAAGTAAAGTCTTAAAATCCATACTTGTTCGGATTGCTGCTTCAAATACCACCAGTATTAAAGTCAGCAATATTGTCATAAATAACGTCAGCAATGCAGCCAAAAATATTGTTGGCAATATACCGTAAAACAATGTCAGAAATATTGTTGGCAAAACAATGTCAGAAATATTGTCGGCAATACCGTCAGTCAGGAATATTGTCGGCAAAACAATGTCAGAAATATGGTCGACAATACCGTCAATCAGGAATATTGTCGGCAAATAATGTCAGAAATATTGTCGGTTATACCGTCAGTCACAAATATTGTCGGCAAAACTGACAGGAATAGCATAAGTAATACCACATTCAAGTATAGAATTATGAAGGGCAAAAACTCTAATTTAAATATAGTGACCGTTCTTGCACTCTGCATTTCCTCCCTTTGTCATCTATCACCTTGCAAAGTTTTATTCCAGTCACATTAGTAAATTTAAAAACATACTTATAAAATGTGAAATGAAGCTTGCTCTCTGAATGTTCTCTCACTGCCTTCTATCATTATGTCAACTTTCATTCCAGTCCGATTTAATTGGTAGTGTGTTCTTGGGCAAGACACTTTCCCTAAGCCTCGTCCGTCGGATGGGGACGTAAACGGGGCGGTCCCGTGTATCGGTCTATCCTCCAAGCACGTTAAAGATCCATAGGAATCTATTCGATAATAAGAGTAGGGCAGGTTCCCGGATTCCTATGTATCCTTCCCATCTCTCTGGGGCGGCTCTAAATAACCTATACTGTGTTGATGAGCCGTTAAACAACATTCAATTCAATTAGTTTTCAAGTTATAATCCAGGCAAAAAATATAAGTATAACATTACAAAAGACATTAACTCTAATTGAATAAAATAGATTTATGGCTATTGCACTTCCTTCTATTGGCTTTTATCAATGTGCGAGGCCTTACAGTCCAATAAGTAGTTTTCAAGTTATGCTCTGGACAGAAATTATTTGTATAAATTACAAAGGACAATAACTCTTGAATGTAGACAATAGTTCTTGCACTCTGCATTTCCCCTCGTTGTCCTCTATCATTGCGTGAAGTTTCATTCCAGCCCCAAGCAGTTTTCAAGCTATGCTCTGGATAGGAAAAGTGCTACAGACAGACGGATGACTGAACAAGGCGGAGACTATGCTCCTCCAATTTTTTTCAGCAAGCATATAAATTAAACATAACAAACTTACTGTATTAACTAGGTCAATATCTTTTTTAATATCGACATGTATTACTCATCAGAGTGTTTCTATTTAACAAGTGTGAAGACTGTTTCTAAAATAGTCGCAGGAATCGAGTTTGGTACCATTGCGGCTTATACACTGACCTTATGTATCATGTCCCCTGTTGTGGAATCTCACTGTTAGCTAATTAACAAAGGGAAAAACAAATAGAACTCAAATAATCCTGAACAGTTTTACATGTAACTTGCAGTTTAATATATTTACACTTTTATCTATCCAGTGCTATAATTCATTAATATATACAAACTTTTATCGATGGAAGTGTGCAAAGATTCATACTCACATTATGTACTCAAGGTCATGTATGGACTAATCCACGTATTTATAATTCAAGGGCATCACTGCTTAGATAAATGTGTAAACATACTTAACTGGAAGTTTCACGTAAAAGTTTTGAAGATAAAATTTGAGTTATATTTTCTTATCTCTTCCAAATGCAATCTCAATGCCATTACACAATAGGGGACATAATCCTTAATAATGTTTTAGGAATTGATCTGGACATTCTTAGGAAACGAGCTTGAATGAGTCTCAGGAATTGAGCTTAATGTTGTCTTAGTGCTGTGTGGCGGCTGCAAATCAGTAGTGTTATTACGTACTGGTCCTTCAGAATCAACAAACCCAATATTTGTGGCTTCGAAGCAGAATACACCTTAAGCCAGTGATAGATGCTTGAAATGCTGCAAACTGTATTACCTCTCATGAACAGACTCAATAAATCCGGGTCTAATACGTTTCTCTCTCGTTTGCATTTGTTGCTTTCAAGGGATCCCCTTTTCAGTATTTACTGACATTCACAAAAGTGTTTGTTTATTGCTGTGTCGGCTTTAAAACCTCGCCTCAGCTACAAATCAGTAGTGTTATTACTTACTGGTCCTTTAGGATCATCAAACCTAATCATTGTGGCTTTAAAGTAGCTCGAGTTTGTTTGTTTGTTTGTTTGTATGGTGTTTTAGGTCATTTTCAACACATGTATAAATTTGTATATGACGTCGATTTTTTGTGGTGGAGGCAGACCACCCACTTTTCCTGGGTAGAACCAGTACTGTACACCTCCCGCCATCCGTCAGTTCAGGGATCCATCTATCCTGCGAGCACGTTAAAGAACCATAGGAATCTATTCGATAATAAGAGTAGTGCACGGTTCCCGGATTCCTATGTATCCTTCCCCTCTCTCTGGGGCGGCTCTAAATAACCTATACTGTGTTGATGAGCCGTTAAACAACATTCAATTCCAGTTCAGGGATCCCCTTTTCGGTATTTATTGATAGTCTTAGAAAATGAACTGGGGTCAAAACACATGTAATGGTGATTAGATGGTGGTCCAGTAAGTAGGTCATACCCTGCAGGATGGAATACTATGGGTATTGAGGCTGCTTCACAATAATAGAAAATAATAGATGATATCAACAATGTTCCAGAAAATGTTTACTCTAAAAGGAAACAAGAGGTCAATGACCTTGAAGCTCTACTGATAGGTTTTTGATAGATAGATCAGCATTCCTGTGTAGTTTCAGAGGAGTAGTCACTACAGGTTTTCATTATATAACTCTATGTAAACAAAGATGGCCGCTGGCGGACATGTTTAACGTCAAATCAAAATAATTTTTGACAAGGATCAATATTATGTCATACTGATCATTTTAGAAAAAGTCCCATATCAATATCACATATAGTTTTCAAAAAGTAGTCGCTACAAACTTGTTTTTTGAAAATATATTTTTAGCCATGGTGGCCATCTTGGATTTTCGGCAGACCTGAAATTTTGCTAGGATCAATTACACATCAAGAGCAACATTCCTGTGAAGTTTCATGAAAATCTGTAGAGTAGTTACAGAGTAGTAGTCGCTACAAGTTTTTACTAGATAACTCTATGTAAACAAAGATGGCCGCTGACAGCCATGTTTAACATCGAATCAAAACGATTTTCGACGAGGACCAACATTATATCATGCTGATCATTTTAGAGAAAGTCCCATATCAATATCACTTATAGTTTTCAAGAAGTAGTCGCTACAAACTTGTTTTTTGACATCAAGAGCACCATTTGTGAGAAGTTTCATGAAAATTCGTCAAGTAGTTTCAGAGGAGTAGTCGCTACAAGTTATCGTTATATAACTCTATGTAAACAAAGATGGACGCTGGCAGCCATGTTTAACGTTGAATCAAAATAATTTTCGACAAGAATCAACATCATGTCATACTGATCATTTTAGGAAAAGACGAATATCAATATCACTTATAGTTTTCAAGAAGAAGTCGCTACAAACTTGTTTTTTTGAAAAATTATTTTTAGCAGTGGCGGCCATCTTGAATTTACGGCTGACATTAAATTTTGCTAGGACCAATTAGACTAGACATCAAGAGCAACATTCCTGTGAAGTTTCATGAAAATCCGTAAAGTAGTTTCAGAGGAGTAGTCGCTACAAGTTTTCATTATGTAACTCTATGTAAACAAAGATGGCCGCTGGCAGCCATGTTTAAAGTTGCATCAGAATAATTTTCGATAAGGATCAACATCATTCCATACTGATCATTTTAGAAAAAGTCCCATATCAATATCACTTATAGTTTTCAAGAAGTACTCACTACAAACTTGTTTTTTAAAAATCTATTTTTAGATTTGGCCGCCATCCTGGATTTCACATCAACAGGAATTTTTCCTAGCATCAACTAGACTTCAGAGGCAACATTTCTGTAAAGTTTCATGAAAATCCATTCAGTAGTTTCAGAGGAATAGTCGCTACAAAAAAAGGTTTACTGACGGACGTACAGACACCGCACCACGGCATAAGCTCTGCTGATAAAAACCCTGAAACATCCGACGAACTGCCGGTGAACAGCAAGTCATCGTAGAAACAGAATGCCATTGCACAAGCCCTTCTGCACTCTGGTCAGTAGAGCCCTTCTGCCCTTTGGTCAGTAGAGCCCTTCTGCCCTTTGGCCAGTAGAGCTAAGAAATCTCACAAGCACATGGCCCACTGTATCAGCTCTGCAGATGATCTTTATCAGTAGAACTAAATATAAGCCAAGAGATAGCAATGTTTAAGGGTTATTCCATTAAAACTTCACGGGACCCAAGGAAGGCAATTTGATAACATCTATGGGTGAAGCCTATTTTCCGAAATTTGGTTCTTTAAACTAAATTTTTCATCTATGGGTTTACAGGGTGTTCACTTCCTGGGGTCCCATGTATGTTTAATGGAATATTTCTTATGTGAATTTCAAGATGAATTTCGAATTATATATACGTAAAGCTAACAATTCATTTCCAGAGTTATATAAAAGCTTAAGGAGTCCTCGAGTTGTTTCACATAGTTTTTAATATTTATTTAGTTTAATAATAAATTAACAATTTGACATATATTTCATTCAAATTTTATAGAAAGAAAACACAACAGCTAAACCAATGTCTTCTTCGTCAAAAGCCAACATCATTTAAGAAGTCATTTACAATTTTTATAAATTCATGTGGTTTCTCCGAATGTACCCAGTGTCCCGCATCTTTCACATGCTGTATCTCAGCCAGGGGAAAAAGTGTTCTAATCAGAGGATAATGCTTTTCACTGAAAACAGAAAACATGTAAAATTATACAATCACAATGAATTGAATGGAACTGAACATTATTTAAAGGTTCATCAAGACAGTATAGGATATATATATATGACGCTTAGGATCGTTGTTAAGTGTATATGAAGTTTGGGATCAGTTGTTATGTGTATATGAAGTTTGGGATCAGTCGTTATGTGTATATGAAGTTTGGGATCAGTTGTTAAGTGTATATGAAGTTTGGGATCAATTGTTAAGTGTATATGAAGTTTGGGATCAGTTGTTAAGTGTATATGAAGTTTGGGATCAGTTGTTATGTGTATATGAAGTTTGGGATCAGTTGTTAAGTGTATATGAAGTTTGGGAGCAGTTGTTAAGTATATATGAAGTTTGGGATCAGTTGTTAAGTGTATATGAAGTTTGGGATCATTTGTTAAGTGTGTATGAAGTGTGGGATCAGTTGTTAAGTGTATATGAAGTTTGGGCTCAGTTGTTAAGTGTGTATGAAGTGTGGGATCAGTTGTTAAGTGTATATGAAGTGTGGGATCAGTTGTTAAGTGTATATGAAGTTTGGGATCGGTTGTTAAGTGTGTATGAAGTGTGGGATCAGTTGTTATGTGTATATGAAGTTTGGGATCATTTGTTAAGTGTATATGAAGTGTGGGATCAGTTGTTAAGTGTATATGAAGTTTGGGATCAGTTGATAAGTGTGTATGAAGTGTGGGATCAGTTGTTAAGTGTATATGAAGTTTGGGATCAGTTGTTAAGTGTATATGAAGTATGGGATCAGTTGTTATGTGTATATGCAGTTTGGGATCAGTTGTTAAGTGTATACGAAGTTTGGGATCAGTTGTTATGTGTATATGAAGTTTGGGATCAGTTGTTATGTGTATATGAAGTTTGGGATTAGTTGTTAAGTGTATATGAAGTGTGGGATCAGTTGTTAAGTGTATATGAAGTTTGGGATCAGTTGTTAAGTGTATATGAAGTTTGGGATCAGTTGTTAAGTGTATATGAAGTTTGGGATCAGTTGTTAAGTGTATATGAAGTGTGGGATCAGTTGTTATGTGTATATGAAGTTTGGGATCATTTGTTTAGTTATATGAAGTTTGGGATCATTTGTTAAGTGTATATGAAGTTTGTGATCAGTTGTTAAGTGTATATGAACTTTGGGATCATTTGTTAAGTGTTGGGATCAGTTGTTAAGTGTCTTTGAAGTTTGGGATCATTTGTTAAGTGTATATGAAGTTCGGGTTCATTTGTTAAGTGTATATGAAGTTTGAGATCAGTTGTTAAGTATATATGAAGTTTGGGATCAGTTGTTATGTGTATATGAAGTTTGGGATCAGTTGTTAAGTCTATATGAACTTTGGGATCAGTTGTTAAGTGTGTATGAAGTTTGGGATCAGTTGTTATGTGTATATGAAGTTTGGGATCAGTTGTTATGTGTATATGAAGTTCGGGATCAGTTGTTATGTGTATATGAAGTTTGGGATCAGTTGTTATGTGTATATGAAGTTTGGGAGCAGTTGTTATGTGTATATGAAGTTTGAGATCAGTTGTTATGTGTATATGAAGTTTGGGAGCAGTTGTTAAGTGTACATGAAGTTTGGGATCAGTTGTTATGTGTATATGAACTTTGGGATCAGTTGTTATGTGTATATGAAGTTTGGGAGCAGTTGTTAAGTGTATATGAAGTTTGGGAGCAGTTGTTAAGTGTATATGAAGTTTGAGAGCAGTTGTTAAGTGTATATGAAGTTTGGATCAGTTGTTAAGTGTATATGAAGTTTGGGATCAGTTGTTATGTGTATATGAAGTTTGGGAGCAGTTGTTAAGTGTATATTAAGTTTGGGATCAGTTGTTATGTGTATATGAAGTTTGGGAGCAGTTGTTATGTGTATATGAAGTTTTGGAGCAGTTGTTAAGTGTATATGAAGTTTTGGAAACGTTGTTAAGTGTATATGAAGTTTGGGATCAGTTGTTAAGTGTATATGAAGTTTGGGAGCAGTTGTTATGTGTATATGAAGTTTGGGAGCAGTTGTTAAGTGTATATGAAGTTTTGGAAAAGTTGTTAAGTGTATATGAAGTTTGGGATCAGTTGTTAAGTGTATATGAAGTTTGGGATCTGTTGTTAAGTGTATATGAAGTTTGGGAGCAGTTGTTATGTGTATATGAAGTTTGGGATCATTTGTTAAGTGTTGGGATCAGTTGTTACGTGTATATGAAGTTTGGGATCATTTGTTAAGTGTATATGAAGTTTGGGATCAGTTGTTATGTGTATATGAAGTTTGGGAGCAGTTGTTATGTGTATATGAAGTTTGGGAGCAGTTGTTAAGTGTATATGAAGTTTGGGATCAGTTGTTATGTGTATATGAAGTTTGGGATCATTTTTTAAGTGTTGGGATCAGTTGTTAAGTGTATATGAAGTTTGGGATCATTTGTTAAGTGTTAATGAAGTTTGGGATCAGTTGTTATGTGTATATGAAGTTTGGGATCAGTTGTTATGTATATATGAAGTTTGGGAGCAGTTGTTAAGTGTATATGAAGTTTGGGATCAGTTGTTATGTGTATATGAAGTTTGGGAGCAGTTGTTATGTGTATATGAAGTTTGGGAGCAGTTGTTATGTGTTTCAATTGTTATGTGTATACGAAGTTTGGGATCAGTTGTTAAATGTATATGAAGTTTGGGATCAGTTGTTATGTGTATATGAAGTTTGGGAGCAGTTGTTATGTGTATATGAAGTTTGGGAGCAGTTGTTATGTGTTTCAGTTGTTATGTGTATACGAAGTTTGGGATCAGTTGTTATGTGTATATGAAGTTATGTGTATATGAAGTTTGAGATCAGTTTTTATGTGTATATGAAGTATGGGAGCAATTCATTCAAAACTGTATATGAAGTTTGAGATCAGTTTTTATGTGTATATTAAGTATAGGAACAATTCATTCAAAACTGTATATGAAGTTTGAGATCAGTTTTTATGTGTATATTAAGTATGGGAACAATTCATTCAAAACTGTATATGAAGTTTGAGATCAGTTTTTATGTGTATATTAAGTATGGGAACAATTCATTCAAAACTGTATATGAAGTTTGAGATCAGTTTTTATGTGTATATGAAGTATGGGAACAATTCATACAAAACTGTTTGAGGATTACAAGTAATAACAAGAGGTCAATGACCTTGAAGCTCTACTGATTGATTTTGATTTCAGGAAGTAGTCGCTACAAACAGAAAAATGTTGTTGTTTTTTCATTTAGTTTAGCCATGGCGGCCATCTTGAATTTCCGGCAGACCTGAAATTTTACTAGGATCAATTAGACATCAAGAGCAACATTCCTGTGAAGTTTCATGAAAATCCATCAAGTAGTTTCAGAGGAGTAGTCACTACAATTTTTCATTATATATAACTCTATGTAAACAAAGATGGCCACTGGCAGCCATTTATAACATCGCATCAAAACGATTTTTGATAAGGACCAACATCATGTCATGCTGATCATTTTAGAAAAAGTCCCATATCAATATCACTTATAGTTTTCAAGAAGTAGTCGCTACAAACTTATTTTATTAAATCTATTTTTAGCTGTGGCGGCCATCTTGAATTTCTGGCAGATCTGAAATTTTGCTAGGATCAATTAGACATCAAGAGCAACATTCCTGTAAAGTTTCATGAAAATCCGTCAAGTAGTTTCAGAAGAGTAGTCGCTACAAGTTTTCATTATATAACTCTATGTAAACAAAGATGGCCGCTGGCAGCCATGTTTAACGTCGAATCAAAATAATTTTCGACAAGGACCAACATCATGTCATGCTGATCATTTTAGAAAAAGTCCCATATGAATATCACTTAAAGTTTTCAAGAAGTAGTCGCTACAAACTTGTTTTTTAAAAAATTATTTTTAGATTTGGCGGCCATCTTGGATTTCACATCAACATGAATTTTTGCTAGGATCAACTAGACTTCATGGGCAACATTTCTGTAAAGTTTCATGAAAATCCATTCAGTAGTTTCAGAGGAGTTGTCGCTACAAAAAAAAGTTTACGGACAGACAGACGGACAGACGGACGCCGGACGCCGCACCACGGCATAAGAGATCAGTAGAGCTAAAGATGTGTTACGGTACGCGACTCGATTGGTCGCAAAGGGACAAAAGTGTGTTACATGATGGGACGTTACAGACAGCATAATTCCTATATATATAGCCACTTCAATATCGCATGCTGATGATATATATGAATGATATAACTCAACTTGAAAGCGGTGGGTGTAACATTTAATACGTTTTTGTCATACTCATATTTGATACCCAATTTAGGTTAAATGACATCAGATTTTATAATAAAAGCAGGGCCACTTACCATATATAATCAGATCTGGTTCCACCAATAAACAGAGTTCGGCCTAAATATTCCTCAGTTTCGAACTTAGGAAAGGTGGCGATAGTGGTGAAGTTATTTATAATGGCGTCAAGATTCACTCGCCATTCGATCCTCTTTTCTTTCTGGACAAGATTGGCGGCAAGAAAATGCTTGGTTGGTTCATCCTGAAAATATAACGGATTGTTTTTTTGAATTGTGATTTACGTCATTTTCAGCACATGTTGAGCCATATATGACGTCGACGGCAGACCATCACATTTTTCCTGAATAGAACCAATACTGTATAACCACCATCTGTCAACAATCAACACTTTCTCACTTTACAAGTTGAGCTCCCAGTTTACTATCCCAGCCGTGGAGGCGAGGAAAAGTTTGGGATCTTGAAACTTGCATTTTCACGAATGGTATGACTAAACCTAGTATTTTACTAAAGTTCAGCATCTGAAAAATTCATGAATGCAAAGTACGAGTGAAAAGGCTTCTTTTTTTTCTCTGTGATATTAAAACCAATCTGATATTCACAACCAAAATACAATAAACTGGAGGACTTTAAAAATACCTCACTGAAAATAAACAAAGAATGTGCCGTAGTTAAATATGCCGTAGTTAAATATCTTATTTCAAAATCAATTGTGAGGACAAATAATTTTATTGTCACTTCATCAATTAGAACAGACAAAACCGATTTAGTGAGAAAAAAATCCGATAATTGTATACAAGGGCTTTCTTGACATCAGGGTTTGATATTAACAGTTGTCTCCGTGTCCTGTGCCATGTAGATTCCACTGGGGACAAGTTAATTGTTAATTGTCCCAGGTGACCTGTCCTATGGACAACTAATTTATAACAAGAAATGAATTTAACATTTTTAAAACTTACGCTGAAAAAATGTCAAATCATTGGTGAGCACATTGTAAATGACAAATAAAAAACATCTTGTTTTCATTGGTGGAATGCAACTGAGGGAATGTAATGTCACTTTCATGAATGATCTTGTTTTTTGTATCACTTTTACATGAAGTGCAGGGACAAGAAAATTTGACTGGAGACAAGTAAATTGTGTAAGTTACTTGATAGGACAAGTTGCTGAAAAAGTTAATATCAAACACTGGACATTAATATAAAAGTGGCATGCAACAATTATTGTTTTTTTGTTTTTTTTGTATGGTGTTTTACGTCATTTCCAACACATGTAAGGTTATATAAGACGGTCATATATAGTGTACGGTACGACTGACACTAGTATTTTATTAATACAATGTACGTACGTCGGTGCAACCTGGAATAGTAACCCTGGTGCGCAACCTGGAATAGTAACCCTGGTGTGCAACCTGGAATAGTAACCCTGTTGTGCAACCTGGAATAGTAACCCTGGTGCGCAACCTGGAATAGTAACCCTGGTGCGCAAACCTGGAATAGCAAATATTACTGTGCTGAATGAATTTCTATTCAAATTACCGTAGTCATACTTTAATAGGTTGGTTCTTTATGTTTTGAACCTTTAGAATAGACAATATCATTGTAAATTTTAATTCGGACCCCTAGACATCCACAACAAGCCTGATGTACCCGTTTTAAACTATGAACAAATACTAGAATGAAACACGACAAGTTTCTTTTACTTACATGAACTACTTCTGATAATGCTTGTAAAGCAATTTGTCTTGCTTTTGAGAGGGGAATGTCCGACCTGGAGTCCAAGAATGCTAGCGATATTCTCAACATAGCTTCGAGGTATCGCGGTACCCCTTCAAATCCGGGACTTGTCGTCGGCACCACATCTTCCACTATCAGTCCCGACACCCGATCTGGCTGCAATAAACATTGTGTCACAATTAAATGGTTTGACTTACGGTCATACCCAGAAATCCATACAGGAAACAGCTATACCATTGTTTACTAGTATATTTAACATGGCTATATCTAACATGGCTTATTAAAATGCTCAATGCTAATTGGTTATTGGGGAGTTCTTAAAAATCCTATACAATGCCTCTGACGTCATGCATGCATGCCAACTGTTGAGACGTCATTTTAAATGCCAGAAAACGTGTCAACTGTTGAGAAGTCATGTTAAATGTCAATGAAATAATGCCAAAATTACACTGCAAAACCCTTTATCAAAACTCTGTTCAAGTGTTCAGGTCATATAGTAATATTTTATGTGTCAATTAAAAGTTTTGTTTATTTCACAGGTTCTTAACTCGT
Organism: Cyrtodaria siliqua; assembly: GCA_037043455.1. Classification (NCBI taxonomy): domain Eukaryota; kingdom Metazoa; phylum Mollusca; class Bivalvia; order Adapedonta; family Hiatellidae; genus Cyrtodaria; species Cyrtodaria siliqua. The sequence goes on from JAWPHD010007206.1 coordinate 28,483, forward strand.
TATCGAATACGAGTTGGTAACTCTTAATTCGACGCTCAAGTTTTGGGGTTTGCAAGGCTGTTTAAAGCCGTTTACATTGTGTCTATAGCAATTCTCCAAATACGTAAGTTATATATAGCGTTTGGATTCTCCAAATATGTAAGTTATATATAGCGTTTGGATTCTCCAAATATGTAAGTTATATATAGCATTTGGATTCTCCAAATATGTAAGTTATATATAGCGTTTGGATTCTCCAAATATGTAAGTTATATATAGCGTTTGGATTCTCCAAATATGTAAGTTATATATAGCGTTTGGATTCTCCAAATATGTAAGTTATATATAGCGTTTGGATTCTCCAAATATGTAAGTTATATATAGCGTTTGGATTCTCCAAATATGTAAGTTATATATAGCGTTTGGATTCTCCAAATATGTAAGTTATATATAGCGTTTGGATTCTCCAAATATGTAAGTTATATATAGCGTTTGGATTTTCCAAATATGTAAGTTATATATAGCGTTTGGATTCTCCAAATATGTAAGTTATATATAGCGTTTGGATTCTCCAAATATGTAAGTTATATATAGCGTTTGGATTCTCCATATATGTAAGTTATATATAGCGTTTGGATTCTCCATATATGTAAGTTATATATAGCGTTTGGATTCTCCATATATGTAAGTTATATATAGCGTTTGGATTCTCCAAATATGTAAGTTATATATAGCGTTTGGATTCTCCATATATGTAAGTTATATATATATACTTCGCTGTCAGTAGGTTTAGAAACATGTTGTAAATTTTGGCTGTTGTTGGCGGGATAGCTATTTTAAATAGGAAACATGTATATTCTTTTCGTTGATGTTGGGAGATAGGCATAAAAACTATTAACTCATTTTAAAATTATTATATTATTAGAATTTTGTGATTTTGGATTTAAAGAACCTCATTACTCAATTCCAAGTAAAAACTTAATGAGTTTTGAGAACAGACTGTGTTTTTCCACCTTGCTTAACATGTTTCATTGGTCCAATTTTTATTACAGAACCAATCAGAATGCTTCATTCATATTTTCGTTTGGTTGCTTCTATCATGACACCACTTTCTGGTATTATAACATCACATCCTAGTATTATGACATCACGTCCTAGTATTATGACATCACATCCTAGTAGTATGACATCACATCCTAGTATTATGACATCACGTTAAAGAATATATGCTCAACACAAAATATTTATATGATAGGACAGCAAAATCAACTCAACAATGCAACTCACTCTTTCTACTCATTTATGATTACCAGTATGGGGACAATGCACTATTTCAAACAACAGTTATTGAAAAGGGCTCTGAAAAGCTTGATTTTCTTGATATTTTGTCAATATGCCATATTGGTAAAAAGGCATAATGACATCATCGTTCCAAGATGTCCGTCTCCATTTATGTTTCTTTTCAAATTTTCAATAGGTCATATCTCCTTTATTTTTCATCGCAGTTTGATCTTAATTCTTTCAGCTTTTTTCAGAGCCAATTTAAATAAATCTTGTTTGAAAATAGTACCTTTAACCGAAGTTTTCCTTGCATGAAGCTATAAAGAATGACTGTAGACATACCCTTCAGAGGACAGAAGCCGGTTTTGAATACAGACAGCACATCCCTTTAAAGCGATACTGGAAACACGAAATAACTTCGAAGCAGCTGTCAACATTTCTGAAATAAAAAAACAAAGACAAGTTTATGTTATTAACTGAATTATAAAACTACCATAGGCATATTATTCCAAGTTTGCTGGACAACAACCATTTTTACACAGGAACAAGTCATCCAAAGTTTAAACTTTAAATTGTATATAAGCAAGCAATAAGTAAACAAGACTATCTTTCAATCACTACTGAAACTGCCATTATATATAGGAATAAAGAGAAAACAGGGCTATAGCCTGCTTTTATTATATGCATATAAGAGATGAATGACCTTCAGTGTGACCTTGACCTTGAAGATACCAACACTGGTTTAGGTTCTACACAACAGTTTAATGAGATGAGTAAATATACCGAATCGAGTTTGGTACCATTGCGGCTTATACACTGACCTTATGTATCATGTCCCCTGTTGTGGAATCTCACTGTTAGCTAATTAACAAAGGGAAAAACAAATAGAACTCAAATAATCCTGAACAGTTTTACATGTAACTTGCAGTTTAATATATTTACACTTTTATCTATCCAGTGCTATAATTCATTAATATATACAAACTTTTATCGATGGAAGTGTGCAAAGATTCATACTCACATTATGTACTCAAGGTCATGTATGGACTAATCCACCTATTTATAATTCAAGGGCATCACTGCTTAGATAAATGTGTAAACATACTTAACTGGAAGTTTCACGTAAAAGTTTTGAAGATAAAATTTGAGTTATATTTTCTTATCTCTTCCAAATGCAATCTCAATGCCATTACACAATAGGGGACATAATCCTTAATAATGTTTTAGGAATTGATCTGGACATTCTTAGGAAACGAGCTTGAATGAGTCTCAGGAATTGAGCTTAATGTTGTCTTAGTGCTGTGTGGCGGCTGCAAATCAGTAGTGTTATTACGTACTGGTCCTTCAGAATCAACAAACCCAATATTTGTGGCTTCGAAGCAGAATACACCTTAAGCCAGTGATAGATGCTTGAAATGCTGCAAACTGTATTACCTCTCATGAACAGACTCAATAAATCCGGGTCTAATACGTTTCTCTCTCGTTTGCATTTGTTGCTTTCAAGGGATCCCCTTTTCAGTATTTACTGACATTCACAAAAGTGTTTGTTTATTGCTGTGTCGGCTTTAAAACCTCGCCTCAGCTACAAATCAGTAGTGTTATTACTTACTGGTCCTTTAGGATCATCAAACCTAATCATTGTGGCTTTAAAGTAGCTCGAGTTTGTTTGTTTGTTTGTATGGTGTTTTAGGTCATTTTCAACACATGTATAAATTTGTATACGACGTCGATTTTTTGTGGTGGAGGCAGACCACCCACTTTTCCTGGGTAGAACCAGTACTGTACACCTCCCGCCATCCGTCAGTTCAGGGATCCATCTATCCTGCGAGCACGTTAAAGAACCATAGGAATCTATTCGATAATAAGAGTAGTGCACGGTTCCCGGATTCCTATGTATCCTTCCCCTCTCTCTGGGGCGGCTCTAAATAACCTATACTGTGTTGATGAGCCGTTAAACAACATTCAATTCCAGTTCAGGGATCCCCTTTTCGGTATTTATTGATAGTCTTAGAAAATGAACTGGGGTCAAAACACATGTAATGGTGATTAGATGGTGGTCCAGTAAGTAGGTCATACCCTGCAGGATGGAATACTATGGGTATTGAGGCTGCTTCACAATAATAGAAAATAATAGATGATATCAACAATGTTCCAGAAAATGTTTACTCTAAAAGGAAACAAGAGGTCAATGACCTTGAAGCTCTACTGATAGGTTTTTGATAGATAGATCAGCATTCCTGTGTAGTTTCAGAGGAGTAGTCACTACAGGTTTTCATTATATAACTCTATGTAAACAAAGATGGCCGCTGGCGGACATGTTTAACGTCAAATCAAAATAATTTTTGACAAGGATCAATATTATGTCATACTGATCATTTTAGAAAAAGTCCCATATCAATATCACATATAGTTTTCAAAAAGTAGTCGCTACAAACTTGTTTTTTGAAAATATATTTTTAGCCATGGTGGCCATCTTGGATTTTCGGCAGACCTGAAATTTTGCTAGGATCAATTACACATCAAGAGCAATATTCCTGTGAAGTTTCATGAAAATCTGTAGAGTAGTTACAGAGTAGTAGTCGCTACAAGTTTTTACTAGATAACTCTATGTAAACAAAGATGGCCGCTGACAGCCATGTTTAACATCGAATCAAAACGATTTTCGACGAGGACCAACATTATATCATGCTGATCATTTTAGAGAAAGTCCCATATCAATATCACTTATAGTTTTCAAGAAGTAGTCGCTACAAACTTGTTTTTTGACATCAAGAGCACCATTTGTGAGAAGTTTCATGAAAATTCGTCAAGTAGTTTCAGAGGAGTAGTCGCTACAAGTTATCGTTATATAACTCTATGTAAACAAAGATGGACGCTGGCAGCCATGTTTAACGTTGAATCAAAATAATTTTCGACAAGAATCAACATCATGTCATACTGATCATTTTAGGAAAAGACGAATATCAATATCACTTATAGTTTTCAAGAAGAAGTCGCTACAAACTTGTTTTTTTGAAAAATTATTTTTAGCAGTGGCGGCCATCTTGAATTTACGGCTGACATTAAATTTTGCTAGGACCAATTAGACTAGACATCAAGAGCAACATTCCTGTGAAGTTTCATGAAAATCCGTAAAGTAGTTTCAGAGGAGTAGTCGCTACAAGTTTTCATTATGTAACTCTATGTAAACAAAGATGGCCGCTGGCAGCCATGTTTAAAGTTGCATCAGAATAATTTTCGATAAGGATCAACATCATTCCATACTGATCATTTTAGAAAAAGTCCCATATCAATATCACTTATAGTTTTCAAGAAGTACTCACTACAAACTTGTTTTTTAAAAATCTATTTTTAGATTTGGCCGCCATCCTGGATTTCACATCAACAGGAATTTTTCCTAGCATCAACTAGACTTCAGAGGCAACATTTCTGTAAAGTTTCATGAAAATCCATTCAGTAGTTTCAGAGGAATAGTCGCTACAAAAAAAGGTTTACTGACGGACGTACAGACACCGCACCACGGCATAAGCTCTGCTGATAAAAACCCTGAAACATCCGACGAACTGCCGGTGAACAGCAAGTCATCGTAGAAACAGAATGCCATTGCACAAGCCCTTCTGCACTCTGGTCAGTAGAGCCCTTCTGCCCTTTGGTCAGTAGAGCCCTTCTGCCCTTTGGCCAGTAGAGCTAAGAAATCTCACAAGCACATGGCCCACTGTATCAGCTCTGCAGATGATCTTTATCAGTAGAACTAAATATAAGCCAAGAGATAGCAATGTTTAAGGGTTATTCCATTAAAACTTCACGGGACCCAAGGAAGGCAATTTGATAACATCTATGGGTGAAGCCTATTTTCCGAAATTTGGTTCTTTAAACTAAATTTTTCATCTATGGGTTTACAGGGTGTTCACTTCCTGGGGTCCCATGTATGTTTAATGGAATATTTCTTATGTGAATTTCAAGATGAATTTCGAATTATATATACGTAAAGCTAACAATTCATTTCCAGAGTTATATAAAAGCTTAAGGAGTCCTCGAGTTGTTTCACATAGTTTTTAATATTTATTTAGTTTAATAATAAATTAACAATTTGACATATATTTCATTCAAATTTTATAGAAAGAAAACACAACAGCTAAACCAATGTCTTCTTCGTCAAAAGCCAACATCATTTAAGAAGTCATTTACAATTTTTATAAATTCATGTGGTTTCTCCGAATGTACCCAGTGTCCCGCATCTTTCACATGCTGTATCTCAGCCAGGGGAAAAAGTGTTCTAATCAGAGGATAATGCTTTTCACTGAAAACAGAAAACATGTAAAATTATACAATCACAATGAATTGAATGGAACTGAACATTATTTAAAGGTTCATCAAGACAGTATAGGATATATATATATGACGCTTAGGATCGTTGTTAAGTGTATATGAAGTTTGGGATCAGTTGTTATGTGTATATGAAGTTTGGGATCAGTCGTTATGTGTATATGAAGTTTGGGATCAGTTGTTAAGTGTATATGAAGTTTGGGATCAATTGTTAAGTGTATATGAAGTTTGGGATCAGTTGTTAAGTGTATATGAAGTTTGGGATCAGTTGTTATGTGTATATGAAGTTTGGGATCAGTTGTTAAGTGTATATGAAGTTTGGGAGCAGTTGTTAAGTATATATGAAGTTTGGGATCAGTTGTTAAGTGTATATGAAGTTTGGGATCATTTGTTAAGTGTGTATGAAGTGTGGGATCAGTTGTTAAGTGTATATGAAGTTTGGGCTCAGTTGTTAAGTGTGTATGAAGTGTGGGATCAGTTGTTAAGTGTATATGAAGTGTGGGATCAGTTGTTAAGTGTATATGAAGTTTGGGATCAGTTGTTAAGTGTGTATGAAGTGTGGGATCAGTTGTTATGTGTATATGAAGTTTGGGATCATTTGTTAAGTGTATATGAAGTGTGGGATCAGTTGTTAAGTGTATATGAAGTTTGGGATCAGTTGATAAGTGTGTATGAAGTGTGGGATCAGTTGTTAAGTGTATATGAAGTTTGGGATCAGTTGTTAAGTGTATATGAAGTATGGGATCAGTTGTTATGTGTATATGCAGTTTGGGATCAGTTGTTAAGTGTATACGAAGTTTGGGATCAGTTGTTATGTGTATATGAAGTTTGGGATCAGTTGTTATGTGTATATGAAGTTTGGGATTAGTTGTTAAGTGTATATGAAGTGTGGGATCAGTTGTTAAGTGTATATGAAGTTTGGGATCAGTTGTTAAGTGTATATGAAGTTTGGGATCAGTTGTTAAGTGTATATGAAGTTTGGGATCAGTTGTTAAGTGTATATGAAGTGTGGGATCAGTTGTTATGTGTATATGAAGTTTGGGATCATTTGTTTAGTTATATGAAGTTTGGGATCATTTGTTAAGTGTATATGAAGTTTGTGATCAGTTGTTAAGTGTATATGAACTTTGGGATCATTTGTTAAGTGTTGGGATCAGTTGTTAAGTGTCTTTGAAGTTTGGGATCATTTGTTAAGTGTATATGAAGTTCGGGTTCATTTGTTAAGTGTATATGAAGTTTGAGATCAGTTGTTAAGTATATATGAAGTTTGGGATCAGTTGTTATGTGTATATGAAGTTTGGGATCAGTTGTTAAGTCTATATGAACTTTGGGATCAGTTGTTAAGTGTGTATGAAGTTTGGGATCAGTTGTTATGTGTATATGAAGTTTGGGATCAGTTGTTAGGTGTATATGAAGTTCGGGATCAGTTGTTATGTGTATATGAAGTTTGGGATCAGTTGTTATGTGTATATGAAGTTTGGGAGCAGTTGTTATGTGTATATGAAGTTTGAGATCAGTTGTTATGTGTATATGAAGTTTGGGAGCAGTTGTTAAGTGTACATGAAGTTTGGGATCAGTTGTTATGTGTATATGAACTTTGGGATCAGTTGTTATGTGTATATGAAGTTTGGGAGCAGTTGTTAAGTGTATATGAAGTTTGGGAGCAGTTGTTAAGTGTATATGAAGTTTGAGAGCAGTTGTTAAGTGTATATGAAGTTTGGATCAGTTGTTAAGTGTATATGAAGTTTGGGATCAGTTGTTATGTGTATATGAAGTTTGGGAGCAGTTGTTAAGTGTATATTAAGTTTGGGATCAATTGTTATGTGTATATGAAGTTTGGGAGCAGTTGTTATGTGTATATGAAGTTTTGGAGCAGTTGTTAAGTGTATATGAAGTTTTGGAAACGTTGTTAAGTGTATATGAAGTTTGGGATCAGTTGTTAAGTGTATATGAAGTTTGGGAGCAGTTGTTATGTGTATATGAAGTTTGGGAGCAGTTGTTAAGTGTATATGAAGTTTTGGAAAAGTTGTTAAGTGTATATGAAGTTTGGGATCAGTTGTTAAGTGTATATGAAGTTTGGGATCTGTTGTTAAGTGTATATGAAGTTTGGGAGCAGTTGTTATGTGTATATGAAGTTTGGGATCATTTGTTAAGTGTTGGGATCAGTTGTTACGTGTATATGAAGTTTGGGATCATTTGTTAAGTGTATATGAAGTTTGGGATCAGTTGTTATGTGTATATGAAGTTTGGGAGCAGTTGTTATGTGTATATGAAGTTTGGGAGCAGTTGTTAAGTGTATATGAAGTTTGGGATCAGTTGTTATGTGTATATGAAGTTTGGGATCATTTTTTAAGTGTTGGGATCAGTTGTTAAGTGTATATGAAGTTTGGGATCATTTGTTAAGTGTTAATGAAGTTTGGGATCAGTTGTTATGTGTATATGAAGTTTGGGATCAGTTGTTATGTATATATGAAGTTTGGGAGCAGTTGTTAAGTGTATATGAAGTTTGGGATCAGTTGTTATGTGTATATGAAGTTTGGGAGCAGTTGTTATGTGTATATGAAGTTTGGGAGCAGTTGTTATGTGTTTCAATTGTTATGTGTATACGAAGTTTGGGATCAGTTGTTAAATGTATATGAAGTTTGGGATCAGTTGTTATGTGTATATGAAGTTTGGGAGCAGTTGTTATGTGTATATGAAGTTTGGGAGCAGTTGTTATGTGTTTCAGTTGTTATGTGTATACGAAGTTTGGGATCAGTTGTTATGTGTATATGAAGTTATGTGTATATGAAGTTTGAGATCAGTTTTTATGTGTATATGAAGTATGGGAGCAATTCATTCAAAACTGTATATGAAGTTTGAGATCAGTTTTTATGTGTATATTAAGTATAGGAACAATTCATTCAAAACTGTATATGAAGTTTGAGATCAGTTTTTATGTGTATATTAAGTATGGGAACAATTCATTCAAAACTGTATATGAAGTTTGAGATCAGTTTTTATGTGTATATTAAGTATGGGAACAATTCATTCAAAACTGTATATGAAGTTTGAGATCAGTTTTTATGTGTATATGAAGTATGGGAACAATTCATACAAAACTGTTTGAGGATTACAAGTAATAACAAGAGGTCAATGACCTTGAAGCTCTACTGATTGATTTTGATTTCAGGAAGTAGTCGCTACAAACAGAAAAATGTTGTTGTTTTTTCATTTAGTTTAGCCATGGCGGCCATTTTGAATTTCCGGCAGACCTGAAATTTTACTAGGATCAATTAGACATCAAGAGCAACATTCCTGTGAAGTTTCATGAAAATCCATCAAGTAGTTTCAGAGGAGTAGTCACTACAATTTTTCATTATATATAACTCTATGTAAACAAAGATGGCCACTGGCAGCCATTTATAACATCGCATCAAAACGATTTTTGATAAGGACCAACATCATGTCATGCTGATCATTTTAGAAAAAGTCCCATATCAATATCACTTATAGTTTTCAAGAAGTAGTCGCTACAAACTTATTTTATTAAATCTATTTTTAGCTGTGGCGGCCATCTTGAATTTCTGGCAGATCTGAAATTTTGCTAGGATCAATTAAACATCAAGAGCAACATTCCTGTAAAGTTTCATGAAAATCCGTCAAGTAGTTTCAGAAGAGTAGTCGCTACAAGTTTTCATTATATAACTCTATGTAAACAAAGATGGCCGCTGGCAGCCATGTTTAACGTCGAATCAAAATAATTTTCGACAAGGACCAACATCATGTCATGCTGATCATTTTAGAAAAAGTCCCATATGAATATCACTTAAAGTTTTCAAGAAGTAGTCGCTACAAACTTGTTTTTTAAAAAATTATTTTTAGATTTGGCGGCCATCTTGGATTTCACATCAACATGAATTTTTGCTAGGATCAACTAGACTTCATGGGCAACATTTCTGTAAAGTTTCATGAAAATCCATTCAGTAGTTTCAGAGGAGTTGTCGCTACAAAAAAAAGTTTACGGACAGACAGACGGACAGACGGACGCCGGACGCCGCACCACGGCATAAGAGATCAGTAGAGCTAAAAATGTGTTACGGTACGCGACTCGATTGGTCGCAAAGGGACAAAAGTGTGTTACATGATGGGACGTTACAGACAGCATAATTCCTATATATATAGCCACTTCAATATCGCATGCTGATGATATATATGAATGATATAACTCAACTTGAAAGCGGTGGGTGTAACATTTAATACGTTTTTGTCATACTCATATTTGATACCCAATTTAGGTTAAATGACATCAGATTTTATAATAAAAGCAGGGCCACTTACCATATATAATCAGATCTGGTTCCACCAATAAACAGAGTTCGGCCTAAATATTCCTCAGTTTCGAACTTAGGAAAGGTGGCGATAGTGGTGAAGTTATTTATAATGGCGTCAAGATTCACTCGCCATTCGATCCTCTTTTCTTTCTGGACAAGATTGGCGGCAAGAAAATGCTTGGTTGGTTCATCCTGAAAATATAACGGATTGTTTGTTTGAATTGTGATTTACGTCATTTTCAGCACATGTTGAGCCATATATGACGTCGACGGCAGACCATCACATTTTTCCTGAATAGAACCAATACTGTATAACCACCATCTGTCAACAATCAACACTTTCTCACTTTACAAGTTGAGCTCCCAGTTTACTATCCCAGCCGTGGAGGCGAGGAAAAGTTTGGGATCTTGAAACTTGCATTTTCACGAATGGTATGACTAAACCTAGTATTTTACTAAAGTTCAGCATCTGAAAAATTCATGAATGCAAAGTACGAGTGAAAAGGCTTCTTTTTTTTCTCTGTGATATTAAAACCAATCTGATATTCACAACCAAAATACAATAAACTGGAGGACTTTAAAAATGCCTCACTGAAAATAAACAAAGAATGTGCCGTAGTTAAATATGCCGTAGTTAAATATCTTATTTCAAAATCAATTGTGAGGACAAATAATTTTATTGTCACTTCATCAATTAGAACAGACAAAACCGATTTAGTGAGAAAAAAATCCGATAATTGTATACAAGGGCTTTCTTGACATCAGGGTTTGATATTAACAGTTGTCTCCGTGTCCTGTGCCATGTAGATTCCACTGGGGACAAGTTAATTGTTAATTGTCCCAGGTGACCTGTCCTATGGACAACTAATTTATAACAAGAAATGAATTTAACATTTTTAAAACTTACGCTGAAAAAATGTCAAATCATTGGTGAGCACATTGTAAATGACAAATAAAAAACATCTTGTTTTCATTGGTGGAATGCAACTGAGGGAATGTAATGTCACTTTCATGAATGATCTTGTTTTTTGTATCACTTTTACATGAAGTGCAGGGACAAGAAAATTTGACTGGAGACAAGTAAATTGTGTAAGTTACTTGATAGGACAAGTTGCTGAAAAAGTTAATATCAAACACTGGACATTAATATAAAAGTGGCATGCAACAATTATTGTTTTTTTGTTTTTTTGTATGGTGTTTTACGTCATTTCCAACACATGTAAGGTTATATAAGACGGTCATATATAGTGTACGGTACGACTGACACTAGTATTTTATTAATACAATGTACGTACGTCGGTGCAACCTGGAATAGTAACCCTGGTGCGCAACCTGGAATAGTAACCCTGGTGTGCAACCTGGAATAGTAACCCTGTTGTGCAACCTGGAATAGTAACCCTGGTGCGCAACCTGGAATAGTAACCCTGGTGCGCAAACCTGGAATAGCAAATATTACTGTGCTGAATGAATTTCTATTCAAATTACCATAGTCATACTTTAATAGGTTGGTTCTTTATGTTTTGAACCTTTAGAATAGACAATATCATTGTAAATTTTAATTCGGACCCCTAGACATCCACAACAAGCCTGATGTACCCGTTTTAAACTATGAACAAATACTAGAATGAAACACGACAAGTTTCTTTTACTTACATGAACTACTTCTGATAATGCTTGTAAAGCAATTTGTCTTGCTTTTGAGAGGGGAATGTCCGACCTGGAGTCCAAGAATGCTAGCGATATTCTCAACATAGCTTCGAGGTATCGCGGTACCCCTTCAAATCCGGGACTTGTCGTCGGCACCACATCTTCCACTATCAGTCCCGACACCCGATCTGGCTGCAATAAACATTGTGTCACAATTAAATGGTTTGACTTACGGTCATACCCAGAAATCCATACAGGAAACAGCTATACCATTGTTTACTAGTATATTTAACATGGCTATATCTAACATGGCTTATTAAAATGCTCAATGCTAATTGGTTATTGGGGAGTTCTTAAAAATCCTATACAATGCCTCTGACGTCATGCATGCATGCCAACTGTTGAGACGTCATTTTAAATGCCAGAAAACGTGTCAACTGTTGAGAAGTCATGTTAAATGTCAATGAAATAATGCCAAAATTACACTGCAAAACCCTTTATCAAAACTCTGTTCAAGTGTTCAGGTCATATAGTAATATTTTATGTGTCAATTAAAAGTTTTGTTTATTTCACAGGTTCTTAACTCGTTATCGAATACGAGTTGGTAACTCTTAATTCGACGCTCAAGTTTTGGGGTTTGCAAGGCTGTTTAAAGCCGTTTACATTGTGTCTATAGCAATTCTCCAAATACGTAAGTTATATATAGCGTTTGGATTCTCCAAATATGTAAGTTATATATAGCGTTTGGATTCTCCAAATATGTAAGTTATATATAGCATTTGGATTCTCCAAATATGTAAGTTATATATAGCGTTTGGATTCTCCAAATATGTAAGTTATATATAGCGTTTGGATTCTCCAAATATGTAAGTTATATATAGCGTTTGGATTCTCCAAATATGTAAGTTATATATAGCGTTTGGATTCTCCAAATATGTAAGTTATATATAGCGTTTGGATTCTCCAAATATGTAAGTTATATATAGCATTTGGATTCTCCAAATATGTAAGTTATATATAGCGTTTGGATTCTCCAAATATGTAAGTTATATATAGCGTTTGGATTCTCCAAATATGTAAGTTATATATAGCGTTTGGATTTTCCAAATATGTAAGTTATATATAGCGTTTGGATTCTCCAAATATGTAAGTTATATATAGCGTTTGGATTCTCCAAATATGTAAGTTATATATAGCGTTTGGATTCTCCATATATGTAAGTTATATATAGCGTTTGGATTCTCCATATATGTAAGTTATATATAGCGTTTGGATTCTCCATATATGTAAGTTATATATAGCGTTTGGATTCTCCAAATATGTAAGTTATATATAGCGTTTGGATTCTCCATATATGTAAGTTATATATATATACTTCGCTGTCAGTAGGTTTAGAAACATGTTGTACATTTTGGCTGTTGTTGGCGGGATAGCTATTTTAAATAGGAAACATGTATATTCTTTTCGTTGATGTTGGGAGATAGGCATAAAAACTATTAACTCATTTTAAAATTATTATATTATTAGAATTTTGTGATTTTGGATTTAAAGAACCTCATTACTCAATTCCAAGTAAAAACTTAATGAGTTTTGAGAACAGACTGTGTTTTTCCACCTTGCTTAACATGTTTCATTGGTCCAATTTTTATTACAGAACCAATCAGAATGCTTCATTCATATTTTCGTTTGGTTGCTTCTATCATGACACCACTTTCTGGTATTATAACATCACATCCTAGTATTATGACATCACGTCCTAGTATTATGACATCACATCCTAGTAGTATGACATCACATCCTAGTATTATGACATCACGTCATGCTGAAAGAAACAGATTGAGACTGTTTGTTGAGTAATGAGTTTTTTGAAACCAAAAAATCACAAAATTCTAAATATAAAATAGTTCTAAAATGATTTAATAGACTGTTTAAAATGTAAGTTATGAGAACTTCTTGTGCAATCCTTCGACAAAATGTGTATCATGATACATAAAAATCCATCTCAGATAAGAATAATATATTTTCAGCGAGTTTATATTGTGCAAGATCATACCTGGTGTTTGGGACTTTGAAACTGCGCAGGCCCTTGGTATCGATGAACTTCAAGTCCCGCACACCAGGTATTGATCTGGGACAATATAAACCAACTGGAAATATTTTATTTCTTAAATAAAAGTTTATTACAGAAGTAGGATTGTAATAAAGTCATAACATAAATATGAAGATAAACTAGTGTAATATATATAGAGGATAATAAATGGGTATTTTAACACCCAATATCAGGCCTGAGATGCCATATCAGCCCGAGAGCTTTAACTCGACGACTGATATGAGTCGAGGGCCTGATATAGGGTGTGATATGAAAATACACATTTTCTATTCTATTTATCATATACTTCAGCTTTGTTTAAATGTCAACTTCAGCTCACTCACTACGCTGTTTTTCCAGGGAGAAAAAATAATGTTATTGATTTATATCGTGACCATTCTTCCGTGTTCATCTTGATCACGTAAGTGATACACAACATTTGTTTTTTTCCAAACCTGATTGAAAATGAATAACACTGAATTTGAAATTTTCCAATCAAGAAAATGAATGGTCATAAGTGTTTACTTCATCGATGGATAATGATTCTATAGCCAATAATCTGGCACAAAAACAGGATGTAACTAATGAAACGCAGACAAAACAACATTTGCGTGACAGATCGTATACAATCGTATCTAATCGATTATTCCCGTATCTCTCTGGTAAAAGAATCAAAATGAACATTCGGTTATTTCCTTGATATGACACATTTTTACCCTTTATTTCACGCGTGTGATAAAGCTTTATTGCCCGGCAATGAAATCCTAATTGATACTAGCTAGGTCTATGTCGTATCGTATATTCAAAAACAACATATTTATAGGCAAGTATGTGATAAATGGAAATAAAGGCCAAACCGTCGCAGGGTCTTTTCCGTTTAGAATTTTTAGCTTGGTTTATATAGCAATTGCATTCGTATCTCACATTTGTGCCCTTTTAATATTTAAGTTATCAAACACTTTGGATAACATTAATATGATGCTGTGACAGCAATACATAGTCTTGCATAATTAAAGTAGCTATCCTGCCAACGTTTACAACAAATGTACACTGTTTCTACATCTACCGATAATGAGGTATATATAACTTACATATTTTGAGAATCCAAACTCTATAGACACACTATAAACAGCTATAACCAGGCAGAACAAACCCCAAAACTGGAGTGTTGAATTAAGGCTAAGAGTTACCAACTCATAATTCATTTTACACATATTCAACCATTATTATTGTAACAACCTTTGAATAAACCTGCATTTTTATTCGGCACATATACCTCATTATATGACAGGAATGCCTGGATAGAGTTTTGACAAACGGTTTTGAATTGTAATTTTGCAATTTATTTGGCGGGTTAGTTTCTTTAAGAAAGAAAAGAAAGCTCCTTTATATACTCTTTCTAATTTACATACAAGCCTTAACCCATAACCCGCTACATAAAAATAAGGACTGTTCTTACTTTCAATTAAGTGACAAAGTGGTGTTTTGGGGGAAATGACTGATCAGCAGATAGACATTGTAAACTTGATCAGGCTGCGAGCTGGCTGATTTGGGTTTACAATGGACACTATTATAGTCGTGCTTAGCGGGTTAATTCATTTGAATACCTAAAATAAATGCAGAACAAAGCCAATACTGCAGAATGAACCATGGAAGAAATTTACGCAGCTTGATTGTGAATTGGATACATGTGTAAAATATTGAATGCAAAGAAGATTTATTATGCAAAATGAGTTATAAATGCATTAGGGATGGGTATTGCCATCTTTTCCTATTGCGATATACCATGTTATGGATAGGGTAACTCGCCCCTGAGTCGGACAGGTTATTGGTTCTCGGCACCTCTGTCTATTTATGTTTATGCTCCTGCTTGCTGAAACCATCTGGTTGTTTCCTCAGTGTTCAATGTATTATTCGATGTCAACTGTTTAGCGGTACCAGCGTTTTTGTTGGGATTATGTCATATTTTCGTACTCACCAAAATTCGCCCATGAGTCGGACACTTTTTGCAACTTCAGTAGTGGGTCATAAAAATTGCTTCGATGTTGCCATAAGCTCAAATTAAGAAGTTGTCCTTATTTTCTTCATGTATGTATATAATTGAATTGAATTGGATTTTATAGTCGCACCAACAGCTAAGGTCATATTGCGACTTTCCAGCTTCTACTGGTGGAGGAAGACCCCAGGTGCCCCTCCGGGCAATTTTCGTGCACGGGCGGGCACCTGTGTAGAACCACCGACGTTCCGCAAGCCAGCTGGATAGCTTCCTCACATAAAGATTCCTAGGCCCCTGAGGGATCGAACCTACAGCGGTGAGGGGCAAGTGATTGCAAGTCAGAGACTCTTGTATGTATATAAATTTCCTTGCACAAATTACACATTTTAGATGTCTTCTTGTGTAAAATATTCGGGTATTGACTCCTGACTTCACTGTTTGTCTTTAAGGCAGAAATATTTAGACATGCCCCAAAGTCGAACATGTAATTGACCTCGAGTCGGACTATAAAGGTAGCTGGAGAAATCAATAGATTGGGGGTAATTCTTGTTGTTTTGAATGAAAGAAATCATTGGATTGCCTCCCTTTCATAGTAACAGTTATTGACCGTTTTCAGTTGAGATATTCAACCATCAATATCTGTCCAAGTCAGGGGCAAGTCCAACTTAAGGGCAAGTTACCCTACAGTGTATCGCAATACATATTTTTATATTAATCATAAGCATCTTAATTGGTATTGTGCAGAACACATATTTGGCAAATAAATGTTTAATGTTAGAACTTTTACGTCTTTACCAGACATATTAACAGACTAGGAACACCTGACTGGATAACTCTAGAACATATTAAATGAAAAGAACATTAACTTAAGTTTGAACACAACATTTTTCCGAACACCAGCCTTTCCTGTTGTATTGTTTACAGTGTGATGATCTCCCATGTTCATTTATATCAAAACGCTTGGTTACCAGTGATTATATATGCCACGCGTAAACGATAATGAGTTCGATTACACATATGGATCAGAATCAGGTATAAACAATAGATATAATACTATTCCAGATGGTACCTATACACAATAACATGCACTGGTTCCTGGTTTACATTGCTGTGCATTACAAAGACTATTTATAATTTAGCAACAAAATGCAGCGGCGTCGCGAAGGTTGAAGGTTTTCATTTGTATTTGGATGGACATCAATCACTTCTCAAGATCGCCTCGTCCATTTGAACTTGGTGGCAAAAAATTCGCATTGTATTGCAGTATGAGCATCATGTGTAGATATCGCCCCATAGTGCTGTGTGACAGCTATCATGTGTAGATATCGCCCCATTGTGCTCTGTGTTGCAGCTATTTATAACTTGGGAACTCCTCCATGACCTGATAATACTTTTTAGAACTTATAATCTATTAATTCTTTTTTGCGCTGTATTATAGGAAACTGGTAATGATCTGTCTAAAGATACCTTATTATGAACCATGTCATTTTTTAAATTGGTCATTTCAGAGCTTTAAATTCGTTTAAATAAATTTAATGTTGTACTTGATTTTTCTTTTACGTATTTACATATTTACAAATGCGTATTCTTAAAAACAAGTTTTGGACAAAGCATTAATGTAAATTATTATACCTCACGTTTACACTCCTGTATAAATTGCCCATACCCTTAGCATGAAGCAATTTTTACTGTTCACCGGTAAACAATTTTTACTGTTACACGATTGAGACGTCACGGGAAGTATAAAAATAGGTTTTGGGTTTTTCCAATAATGACACGCTTTGGCAATTGGAAATCGGTGGACGCTTATTAAAATACAGTTGAAGTTATGTCAATCGCAAGACGCTTGGTTTACCAAACGACGATAAAAAAATGTGGCGAGCAGATTTGTTACTTTAAATCAAAACTGGTATACAAATATAAATTTAAAAAAAAATTATTGGGATTTTGTCCCCTCATATATTTTAATTTTAATCAAAACATTTGTTCGGTATAAAAAACACCTTCGGAAAAATAATGTCAACCGAGGCGACAATATCCACTGTCACCCTCACTGGGATGCAATATTTATATAATGTTTACTCTTTAGTAATTATCATAAACAATATTGTGTATTTCCTCTTCTCCTTACATATACATTCAACACTGCTTTTGTCTTTTTTAAATGACAGTAATTTGCCTCAATCAGTCAACAAAAAATACCATTTCTCTTTATTTGCAGCATCTAGTAAAATTGTGCTGCTAACACTAGCAAACTTTTGCTGGACACACTTGATTGTCATTCAGTACCTCAACTTTCACTAAGCATCTATTGAGTAACTGGGCGCACTCTTTATAATTGTTCTTAGTTATTAAGTGTGTATGCGGGATTTGGTTGTCAATATATTTTTGTTTTTTTAAATGCGTTTTTGTAAGCATTAATTTTATTTATAATGCTTTTTTCAGTGTTCAAACTAGGCCTGCATTTTAGGTTATTATTAATTTATGTACAAACCCAACTGGTTATAACTTTTTAATTATTTAAGTTACATAAATAGCTAAAATAAGTTTTTTGGTGAAAAAAATATGCGTATTTACGCAGATATGCGGCTTATATGGATCACTGGTCAAGCTACAAACCTACCCGTGTGAGTGCAGTGGTCATACATGTTTTGCCTCCCATGCTGTGCCCTAATAATATAGCTTGGTGTACATTCTGTTGGTCCATCAATCGTAACAAATCGTCTCGAAACAAAAAGTAGTTCATATCCTCAACATGTATGCTTTCTCCGTGATTTCGTGCATCAATAGCAATGACCTGAATTGAAAATCCCAAATGTAATAATCTTACAATTAATGATTCAACATCTAAGAAATACAAGAGGTCAAAGAAGGCAAGAGGACGCTCTACTTCTAACAATGGCTCTTAAAATGACCAAGGGGAAAATATGTTTACTTTGTATTCCACCAATCAGATGTGATCATCATTTTAATCTGCAGTATGAGAGAATAGTCATAATGTGTTTTCTTCTATTTCCCTTGATGTATGGCTGTTATTAACATTCACCTCCTCAAGGAGGTATTAATGGAAATATATGGAGATGTGCAGCTGTCTCATCGGAGATGCTGTTAGTAATTCTCTTAAGGTTTTATTTATTTTCAGTAATGATGGCCTTTTTGGATTACAATTCCACAAACGAGGCTACTGGAAAATGTCTTCCCCAAAGAAACTTAGTGGTTCTGGTAAGGCTCGAACCCAGGTCATCTGGTTTCAAATCCACTGTGCTATCCACTGGGCCATGACAACCTCAGTCCCAGAGCTATCACTAAAGGTAATTAAGGACTCACACCACTATTATCTCCCTTGAATACTCGTGCCCTACAGATGAAGGAGGTAGATAAAAAAAAGAAGTTCGCTTTTCTACATTTTAGGTGCAACACACCCATTGATTGTTGCATTGAGTTGTGTGTGAATTAAAATTTAAATGCCATGCTGTCATTCATATCTGGGCACAAATTAAAAATGAATAACTTACATTCTCATCGCAAATGACACATATGCTGCCAAAAAATCCACAGAAAAATGGGTGTCATGTATCTTCTAAGAAAGAACTTGTCTCATGAATGAATGGTCCCTTTAAAAACATAAACACTGAGATGCCATAATATTGTATTCATACACTCATTTCCACATAAGCAAAATAAATTAAAAACTCACAATTTTAACATGGCAGTGCTTGAAAAATGTAACAAATAGATCAACAATGTGATATAAACCAAAAGTAGCACTTTAAATTAGTGAAAATGCCTTTTTTCACAAAAAGAAATGAGAATTATTTATTGACGCCATTATGCGACTACCCCAGGCCGACACTTCCTGTGTTGCAATGGGTGTGTTACACCTTTACAGGATACATTGATTTATCTTTACCAGGTTCTAAATCTACAGCATTTTAGGAAGAGATCACAGAAAAATGCATGTTGATATAAGATTTCTAGCTAATTCTGCCTCATTTTACACATCATGGGTCTGATCTCCACGGGGTTGTATTTTTGTCTAAATTTTGATAGGTGTCAGGCAAACATGAAATTAAAAAAAGTTCAATCTGGTAAATATTTGTTAAAAGTTAATAACATGCAGATATTGGATCAATGAAGAATTTAAGCATAAATACATGTTGCAAAATCTTTTTTATCTCTATGCCACAAACATATTACAATGGGACGCTATGGAAAATTAATTGTGGTGCGAGACGTTAATACCCCTGCAAACGAGTACACCAGGACAATATGTGTATCTCCACTTCATACTGATGCTTCCCACAAAGTTTGGTGAAAATCCATCAAGTGCTTATAGAGAAATAGCTTGGACAAGATTTTCCTGAGAAAATATTCAAGGGGCAAGAACTCCATCAAACTCCATTTGCACTTACTTTTCTGCCAGATTTTCCGAAGACTTTAGCGAGACTCTGCCAGTTGTGTTTGGAGCCCATCAAACCATGGAGTATAATAAGTGGATGAAGAACGGTATGCTCTGCAAGGTCCTTCTCATATGTATAGTACGACAAGTTCACCGCTTTACTCCTGTATGCAGAATGGAAACAACATGGTTAATTATTGTTATGTACACAATTACAGTAGGGTAACTCGCCCCTGAGATGCACAGCTTATTGGTTCTCGGCACCTGTTTATTTATGTTCATGCTCCTGCTTGCTGAAACCATCTGGTTGTTTCCTCAGTGTTTAATGTATCATTTGATGTCAACTGTTTAGCGGTACCAGCGTTTTTGCTGGGATTACGTCGTACTTTTCGCACTCGCCAAAATTCGCCCTTGAGTCGGACATTTTTTAAAACTTCAGTTGTGGGTCATAAAATTGCTTTGATGTTGCCATAATGTTGCCATAAGCTCAAATAAAGAAACTGTCCTTATTTTTCTTCATGTATGTATATAAATTTCCTTACATAAATTACATATTTTAGATGTCTTCTTGTGTAAAATGTTCGGATATTGGTTCCTGACTTCAGTGTTCGTCTTCAGGGCAGATATATTTAGACATGCCCCAGTCGAACATGTAATTGCCCTTGAGTCGGACTATAAAGGTAACTGGAGAAATCAATAGATTGGGGGTAATTCTTGTTGTTTTGAATGAAAGAAATCATTGGATTGCCTCCCTTTCATAGTAACAGTTATTGACCGTTTCCAGTTGAGAAAGATATTCAACCATCAATAACTGTCCGAGTCAGGGTCAAGTCCGACTTAAGGGCGAGTTACCCTATGTAATATAAGCGGATGAAGAACAGCATGCTGAGCAACGTCCTTCTCATGTATAGTATGACAGGTTCACCGCTTTACTCCTGTATACAGAATGTAAACAACATGGTTAACTACTGTTACACACACAATTACAGTATATAAGTGGATGTGGGTTCAAAAGCTCATTACTTGACTTCACTCGCTGCCTACCCTTTAAAGGGCCACACGGCAATCTTGATTTGCTTAAAACTCGTGGCGTCCCATTAGTTTTTCTACATAACTATATAATTATTTCCAATCACTAATATTAATTATTAAAATAGTTTAAAGCAAATTGTTGCAAACTATTGATAATATTGCACCAATAATATATTTAACAAATTGGAAGAATAATTGAATTTAATTGTATTTTATAGTCGCACCAACAGCTAAGGTCATAATTATGGCGACTTTCCAGCTTCCACTGGTGAAGGAATTCCACTTGTGTTCCAGTGGAATGGAATTCCACTTGTGTTTCAGTGGAATTCCACTTGAATTCCGTTGAAATGTACCATGATGCTAATACCAGTTAAATAATATTTGTATACTTGTTATAATTTGTAAATATGCTATGAACAGGTTGAATGAGGAAATACACTCAAGTGATATGAAAACGTAACACGGAAATTTCCGCTATATATCATGTATATTGTATGTACAATATGCTGCTTTTAATCGAATGGTACATGGCTACGTAAGACCTTTCCTTTTGGAAAAAATACTAAAACAACAAATAATACAGCAAATAGTATTCCTTCAATGTTTCATTATTCACAGAGTACGTGTTTGGCTCAATCAAGTGAGCAAACTTAGGATGCAACATTTTGCAAACTATTTACATTAAATACAGTACTGAACTAGCTCAATTTTTCAAAGAGCTACTTCAAAATTTATGAAGTTCTTGTTACAAAGTGTAGTGTGATTAAAACGTCTACAACATCACAGTTGTGTCCTTTTTCTAGTTAACTGCAACTTTCTTTTTAAAAAACATCTTGGGATTTCTTTGGAATATTATGTGCAATTAAGTGTGCAGTATATACAATATATAGCGGAAATTCCCGTGTTGCGTTTTCATATCACTTGAGTGTACAAGGGTTACATTGTGCAGGTACAAAATATGCTAGCTATAAAATGCGAGTGAATAAACGGGTTAATTTCGACCCTAGATGGGTTTTGAGAACTATATTTTAAAGCGACTGGAGGCAATCGGGAAGAATTTATTATAGTTGTCATTCCAGATGAAATAAACCATCATGATGTGATTCAGTTTCATATTTAATGTGAAATTGCACTACCGGTAAACTAAACCCCCTGATCAGTCCAGATCAAATAAACCATCATGATGTGATTCAGTTTCATATTTAATGTGAAATTGCACTACCGGTAAACTAAGCCCCCTGATCAGTCCAGATCAAATAAACCATCATGATGTGATTCAGTTCCATATTTAATGTGAAATTGCACTACCGGTAAACTAAGCCCCCTGATCAGTCCAATTAAATAAACCATCATGATGTGATTCAGTTTCACAATTAATGTGAAATTGCACTACCGGTAAACTAAACCCCCTGATCATTCCAGATCAAATAAACCATCATGATGTGATTCAGTTTCATAATTAATGTGAAGTTGCACTACCGGTAAACTAAGCCCCCTGATCAGTCCAACTACCGGTAAACTAAGCCCCCTGATCAGTCCAACTACCGGTAAACTAAGCCCCCTGATCAGTCCAACTACCGGTAAACTAAGCCCCCTGATCAGTCCAATTAAATTATTGTTAACAAAATTGTTTTGTCTGAAAAACTAGACGACTCATCTGCTTTTCATAGTATATTAAAATCATTAATAATAATAATTCATATGATACTTTAATGTGGTTGTGAACTCCTGTTTTGTGATTAAAGTACACATCATTTGAATTACATGAATTGAATGTTGTTTAACGGCTCATCAACACAGTATAGGTTATTTAGAGCCGCCCCAGAGAGAGGGGAAGGATACATAGGAATCCGGGAACCGTGCCCTACTCTTATTATCGAATAGATTCCTATGGTTCTTTAAAGTGCTCCGAGGATAGACCGATACACGGGACCGCCCGGTTTACGTCCCCATCCGACGGACGAGGCTAAGGTAGAACACACCGACGAAATTAAGTGGCACCATGGAGGATTGAACCCGGGGCCTCCGGTTACAAATCCGCCGCGCTACCGACTGCGCCACGCCAGTCCTCTGAATTACATGAACAACGTTAAGCAATATAAATCTTATTTGAATTAATATTTATTATTTTGCACCGAAAACAAGCCCAGTCGTCAAGTTGTCTAGAAAAAACTTTTTCATAAACAATAATTACACAATATGTGACTAAATTTAATGCATATGCGCCGTTCATATCAGCTGAAGTGCATTATGGGAGTTTTCATTATTTTGTATTTGGATTGACAACAATATCTGTCTTCCAGATCACCTCCGGTCTCTTTATTGGCTTTGAGTGAGAAGTCAGACCTTTAATGGTCAGTATAAAGTAGGGTCAGTTCAATGTACATTAATATTTGTCAATACAAAATAGGGTAGTGTTCAATGTACATTAATATTTGTCAATACAAAGCAGGGTAGTGTTCAATGTACATTAATATTTGTCAATATAAAGTAGGGTAGTGTTCAATGTACATTAATATTTGTCAATACAAAGTAGGGTAGTGTTCAATGCACATTAATATTTGTCAGTATCAGTGGCTTTTTTATGCGTTTTGTGAATGCAGCCTGTGCCTGTGCCATTGTGAAAAAAAGCGGCATTTTTCTCGAAATTGTGAAAATTGTAAAATATTATAACAAAAGAAAAAGAAACTTTTCTCACTTTTAATTTCACAGTTTAACATCCCTTGGTTTTAAGTTTTGTTTTTGGTAAATACAGACTAGTTTTAACACCAGCGTATATTAAGACTAGTATCCTAACTGGTCTGTATTTACCCTAAAAAAAAAATTTTTTTTTTTTTTCTTCAGATTATGATTTTTTTGGATATAATTGTGAAAAAAAGTATACTTTTTGGCATTGTGAATGGGGCCGAATAACGGCCCCAAATTAGGCATAAAAAAACCACTGAGTATAAAGTAGGGTAGTGTTCAATGTACATTAATATTTGTCAATACAAAGTAGGGTAGTGTTCAATGTACATTAATATTTGTCAGTATAAAGTAGGGTAGTGTTCAATGTACATTAATATTTGTCAATACAAAGTAGGGTAGTGTTCAATGTACATTAATATTTGTCAGTATAAAGTAGGGTAGTGTTCAATGTACATTAATATTTGTCAATACAAAGTAGGGTAGTGTTCAATGTACATTAATATTTGTCAGTATAAAGTAGGGTAGTGTTCAATGTACATTAATATTTGTCAGTATAAAGTAGGGTAGTGTTCAATGTACATTAATATTTGTCAATACAAAGTAGGGTAGTGTTCAATGTACATTAATATTTGTCAGTATAAAGTAGGGTAGTGTTCAATGTACATTAATATTTGTCAGTATAAAGTAGGGTAGTGTTCAATGTACATTAATATTTGTCAGTATAAAGTAGGGTAGTGTTCAATGTACATTAATATTTGTCAATAAGTATTTTACGCGTAAAAAGGCTTCAAGAATGCATGAAAAGATTGTCTTAAAGAATATATGCTCAACATAAAATATTTATATGATAGGACAGCAAAATCAACTCAACAATGCAACTCACTCTTTCTACTCATTTATGATTACCAGTATGGGGACAATGCACTATTTCAAACAACATTTATTGAAAAGGGCTCTGAACAGCTTGATTTTCTTGATATTTTGTCAATATGCCATATTGGTAAAAAGGCATAATGACATCATCGTTCCAAGATGTCCGCCTCCATTTATGTTTCTTTTCAAATTTTCAATAGGTCATATCTCCTTTATTTTTCATGGCAGTTTGATTTTAATTCTTTCAGCTTTTTTCAGAGCCAATTTAAATAAATCTTGTTTGAAAATAGTACCTTTAACCGAAGTTTTCCTTGCATGAAGCTATAAAGAATGACTGTAGACATACCCTTCAGAGGACAGAAGCCGGTTTTGAATACAGACAGCACAAC
Organism: Cyrtodaria siliqua; assembly: GCA_037043455.1. Lineage (NCBI taxonomy): Eukaryota > Metazoa > Mollusca > Bivalvia > Adapedonta > Hiatellidae > Cyrtodaria > Cyrtodaria siliqua. Next base: position 53,495 of record JAWPHD010007206.1, read on the forward strand.
CCTTTAAAGCGATACTGGAAACACGAAATAACTTCGAAGCAGCTGTCAACATTTCTGAAATAAAAACAAAGGCAAGTTTATGTTATTAACTGAATTATAAAACTACCATAGGCATATTATTCCAAGTTTGCAGGACAACAACCATTTTTACACAGGAACAAGTCATCCAAAGTTTAAACTTTAAATTGTATATAAGCAAGCAATAAGTAAACAAGACTATCTTTCAATCACTACTGAAACTGCCATTATATATAGGAATAAAGAGAAAACAGGGCTATAGCCTGCTTTTATTATATGCATATAAGAGATGAATGACCTTCAGTGTGACCTTGACCTTGAAGATACCAACACTGGTTTAGGTTCTACACAACAGTTTAATGAGATGAGTAAATATACCAAGTTATTTTGAAATCTCTCCATGCATGCAAGAGATGAAATGGTTGGTAGGCTGAATGTTTTACGCCTATGTTTTATGCCAGTGTCAGCACATTTTACGCTATATATGATGGTCGATTTTTATGTGGTGGAGGCAGACAACCCACTTATTTCTAGATAGAGTTTGATACCCTTCACTTACTGGGCGAGTACTCTATCAACTGAGCTCACCGGGCCACCGTGTACCCAGTATCACCACACTCCTCAACCTTTTTAACTTTTAAGAGCTGACCCAGCCCTTCCGGTATCTCAGCCCCCAGTGTCACTATCTGTGTTCACCGAATTATCCTTGTCGCCAAAGAAGTAAACCATGGGGGGAAAAGTGCCGCCGATATGGGGCTCAAACCCGGGATCCCTCGCTTACAGGGTGAATGCTCTACCAACTGAGCTAACCAGGCCACCGCATACGTAATATCACCATATTAGCACGGGCGTTGTTTTTTTTAAAAACTATTTGTTGTAGAAGCTGGATATTTTTTTATAAACCATTGGTTTCTTACCGGTAGGCCCATTTTGATATATGTTTTCCCACAACATATAAGGTCTGTGTTTTTCTCAATCTGTTTTTTTTTACATTAGTGTAAAGTGATTACCGGTACCATATTATTATTTTTTTGGCCTGAACTTATAAGGATGATTTGCCCAGTTTCCTACCTAGATCCGATGTGCACTGCCTAAGTCTGGCCAATCTAGGATGCCAATGTCGGGCTGATATAGATGGTCTATTGGCATCCTAGATTGGCCCGACTTAGGCAGTGCACATCGGATCTTGGTAGGGCTGACGTTGGCTTTTAACATCAGCAAGTAGTAGGCCTCCGTCGGCCCAACACATTTTATAGCCACCAACGTTAAGACATCAATTGTTGTACCAACGTTTCAACGTGGGATTATTAACGTTGTGCCAATGTTGGCACAACAATGTCGCCCCAACGTTATTTTTTCCAGTCTTTAAAAGTCGAATATTTGACCTATATACAACATTTTTATATTTTAAAAAAAAGTGATGTTGTCCAACTTATACTGTTTATACTGTAGTCGAAGCCGGTGTAAACCAACAGGTTTCTTAGGCCCTTTTAGAAATGGTTGTTTTCCCAGTCTGGTTATGATTTTTTTCTTTTCATATTGAACGACTTCCGGTTCCTTTTTAGGTTTTCGGTCTGAATTTATTAGGATGATTTGCCCAATATTTATTAGGATGGACAGTTCCATTCACTTCCAGCTGCATTGTAGAAATGTAGCAGACTTGTTCTGCTTCATAAAGAACAATTTTAATAATCTGTGTGTGTGTAGTTCTGAGGTTTATAGTCCCTCCACCAAAAAACTTGCTAAGCCGTGAGGTATCTCCACGAGATGGCCCATGATGATGGGTACAACAGAGCCTGGACAAAATTCTAATGATTGTTGACATATCACGATATTTGTATAATTTTTTATAACTTTATTTTTTACAGGCTGGTATCTGGTAGGATTTCTCGTGCATGTTTCTAGACAGCAGATTTCTAGGATTCAGATGTCGTCGCTCGTGTGAGACCCAACTAATCACCAACGTACAGGGCATAGCCAGACAGTTGTGTACAGGAAGGGACCAAGTAGACGTCATTCTACTCGACTTCGCCAAGGCGTTTGATAAGGTACCCCACAAGAGATTACTTTACAAACTTCACTACTACCGAGTGAGAGGGACCACACTACTCTGGATTAAGGCATTCCTGGACCAAAGGAAGCAACAAGTTCTTCTGGAGGGCTACAAGTCTACTCAAGCTGATGTCATTTCAGGTGTTCCACAAGGAACAGTACTGGGACCATTGTTATTCTTGGCCTACATTAATGACCTACCGAAAGTAGTTTCCTCATCAGATGCTCGCCTCTTCGCAGATGACTGTTTGCTGTATAAATACATCAAGAACGACGCAGATGCAGTACAGCTCCAACAGGATCTTTCAGCCCTAGAAGAATGGGAGCAGAAATGGCAGATGAAATTCCATCCTCAGAAGTGCACGGTGCTACACCTAGGTACTAACAGGAAGTTCTGTAAGAAGAACTCATACATGCTCCATGGCCACACTTTAGAAGCAGTTGACAGTGGAAAGTACCTAGGTGTCACTATCAGCAACGACCTGTCATGGAAGACTCATGTGGAAAATACAGCTGAAAAGGCTTCAAGAACAGTAGGCTTCCTAAGACGTAATCTGCTGGGATGCACAAAGAACCTGAGAGACGCTGCATACACTTCACTAGTGAGACCAACACTCGAGTATGCTTCTACAGTATGGGACCCTACCTTGCAGAGGATGTCAATAGGATCTAGCAAGTGCAGAGACGGGCCGCTCGCTTTGCTCATAACAACTACCAAGACAAGACCCCAGGATGTGTCACAAGGATGGTAAAGGACCTAGGTTGGCATACACTAGCCAACAGACGGCGAACCCATGGCTCTCTATGCTTTTATAAATCCAGCATGGTATTGTAGAAGTAGATGCAAGCCAGATATTGCGCCCCAATGACAGGCGCACCCGAGGCAGCCATCGTCTACAACAGCCGACAGCAACATACAGAGTATACAAAAACTCCTTCTACCGCTGACCATCATCGAGTGGAACTACCTACCCACCGATGCTGCTACGATTGAGGAGTTCAATGTCCCCCTTGGACACTACCAGGTGACTCTCCTAGCCACTCAGTAGTCTTCTTTCGGCCATGTACATAGTTTTAAATTTTGAAAACCGATTTTTAACTGTAAATACCCAGGGAAGGAGGCGGCTGTCTCACTGACCCATCACAGGTCATATGTACATTCTCTCTCGAGAATCCAGACCTTAACCGGAAGAAGAAGAAGCCTGACTGGTTGGACTAGTTTTCCTTCTTTATCTATGACGTCAAGTTGGTTATCTATTTTGTAAAGCATGGTTAGCCGTGCATTCCACCTTCTATCTTTTAGGGATTGCCATTCTAGTATGTCGAGCATCAGACCAACGATTAGGTTTCTGTGTCTGATGCTGAATCATTTCTAATCTATCAATTTCGTTTGATGATAGGGGTCCCAGACGGTACTAGCATACTCGACTGTAGGACGCACTAATGATTTATAGCAATTTTCTTTCACTGAGTTTGCACCAATATTCAGATTTATAAAAAGATACTTACGTCCCTTCTTCATGTCCAAGGATGTCGTAACCCGACGTTGCACCGACGTCTTATTTTCGACACTGACCTGCAAGTTCTCCCCCCACCCCGTCCACGCACCCACTCGCTATCCCACTCCCTACCACCCCATCCCACCTCTCTCAATTTCATCGAGTCAAGCCCAAGGGCATGCACATGCAGAGAAGGCGGGAAATGTTTAAGAACTGCATGTTCGTTTTAACATACATTTGCAGATTATTAAGCAACTATTTTGACATTTGGCAATTACCTGTAAACGGCTGTCTTACCTGTAAGTGACGAGCATCAAAATGTAAACAACTTTGACATTTGTCTGTTTTGACAGGAAGTTGCATGTGCGCTTGAACGGTGTCATAAGAACAGCACACCGTACAAAGTACTACAACTTAATACAGTTTAAAGGGACACTTTCAATTTATTTTTATTCAGGTAAAAGATCCATGTTCAACTTAAAACTAACAATTGGGAAAATGAAAAATAAATAGATGATATTTGTTGTTTTGGGGTAAATAACAGATTTTATTTCATCGAGAAGTGAACAAACTTTATATTTTCACGAATTTTTCGCATACAGTATATTTTGTTCACTTCTAGATGAAATAAAAATAAAATCTTCTGTTCACTCCAAAACAACAAGTGTTCTTTTTATTTTATGCCTTATAGTAAATGTTTAGGCAAAAAAAAAAGTTATTGTTGGCGACCGTAGGTTCAGTATGGTGAAGTTACTATGTTTAACTTACTATAATAAATGTCTTCGGCACTTCTCGCTAGCTGTGCTCGCTATAATAACTGTCTAATATACTTGACTTACTTCAAGAAGCTACGACAATATTGAAGGTTGATACATTGTTTAAAAAGGCTTTTGTACAGGTTTGTACTCGTCCGTAACGTAAAGTTTCTCAGTTTGAGTTCGCGTTATTTATACCAGTGTAATCGTTCGTAATCTATATGTTTGCCTCAGGCGTCATTTCTGTTAGTTTAGATTTCCAAGCTAATGATATAAATTTCATACTAACTTTCCGGGGCAAAAGGTGCAGTTTCTACTGTATTGTACTCTACAATAGTGTAAATGACTTGACCGATTTTTAAAAAATATAGCTCATTAAATGTTATGGTTCTGAATGACTTTAAAGGGACACACGGCAATCTTGAAGTGTTTGAAAAGGGTGTCTCAATTTATATATCCAGTATCATTTTTACTTTTACCCTGGTTACATTTAAATAATTCACTATTTCGTCTTATTATACTATATGTTTTAATATAATTATTGGTGCAATAATATCAAAAAATTAATAATTGCAAAAACAAATTGCTTAATACTATTATTATAATTATTTATTTTTTAATTTCGATTACCAAATGAACGGTAATCCATTTATTCACCCCGTAATAGGTTTGTGAGGGTCGGGTTGGGCCACCCCCTCAACAAATACATGTATGTATGTAATATGCATCATATTTATATATAAACAGTTTTCACACATACTTACATACAGAAATGCATATCTTGATTAGAAGCTGTATAAAAGGGGAGTTTTTTTTTAAAAACATCTTTACAATTTCAAAAGAAGATTTAAAATACACATTTCTGAAAGAGGGACTGTGACCGAGGATCTTTCAAAAGTTTTGTTTACAAATAAACCAGATTGCTGTATGTCCCTTTTACACTTGAAAGCAGAAAAAAATTATAATTGTCAAGATATTTATTTTGCTACTTTAATACGCCTTCAATGATAATTGTAAAGATGTTGTTTTTTTGTTTTTTTTGTGTTTTTTATATATATATATATTTTACCTAAAAATTATTAAACATAGATATTAAATGCAAAGATAAAATAATCAAGTACGAATGTTTCAGTTTTTATACAAATCCACATACTATCTCTGCTGAGTTTTACTATAGTTGATTGTGTGAAAAAAATGCTGTTATCCAAAAAAAAAAATATAAAGAAAAGACAAGATCTATCTATGGAGGTGTGACTCTTCATTATTCAGTGGGAACAGCGGGGAACATAATTTAGCAGATACAACTACATATTTCTTGGGAACTTTTTTTTTTTCTGTATCAAAGATTAGAAGAAAAAAATATGACAGATGTGTTGCACAGTGCAGTGTAACTTAAAAGTTAAGACAAAAAACTAATTAAGTAGAGATTTATAAGCCGACCAAGGTTTTTCAAATTTATCAAATGCAATACTTTTAATTGCATTTATTTTTTCAGTTTGATATATATGTATTTAATTTGTGGTTTGAAATTTATGAACAGTGGCAATCTTCCATCTAACTTACATTTATATATGAAGTATTTTGCATGCAAAATTAATTTATTTAAAACAGTATCATGTTGAATAGACCCAAATATTTCTTTTATAGTCCATTCCGGTTGGATTATTATATTATTGTCATTGCAAGTAATCTTAAAAATATCCCAAAATGTTTTAATATATTTACATTCCCAAAATAAATGTGTAATGGTTTCTGGAGACTTAGACTGTGCAAAAGTTACAAGAATTATCATTTTTTATCTTCATTTTTGTCAAAAGGATGTTTGTAGCAGTAATTCTATGGTTTATTTTTGCCTGAAACCATTGTAACCTGGTGTCTTTTGTACATTTGATAGATATTTTGAATAAGTCCTTCCATTGAAAGCTGAAAAGTCGCCATATGACCTTAGCCTGCACCAATGAAAGCTGCAAAGTCACCATATGACCTTAGCCTCCACCAATGAAAGCTGCAGTCACCATATGACCTTAGCCTGCACCAATGAAAGCTGCAAAGTCATCATATGACCTTAGCCTCCACCAATGAAAGCTGCAGTCACCATATGACCTTAGCCTGCACCAATGAAAGCTGCAAATTCACCATATGACCTTAGCCTCCACCAATACAAGCTGCAAAGTCACCATATGACCTTAGCCTCCACCAATGAAAGCTGCAAAGTAACCATATGACCATAGCCTCCACCAATGAAAGCTGCAAAGTCACCATATGACCTTAGCCTGCACCAATGAAAGCTGCAAAGTCACCATATGACCTTAGCCTCCACCAATGAAAGCTGCAAAGTCACCATATGACATTAGCCTCCACCAATGAAAGCTGCAAAGTCACCATATGACCTTAGCCTCCACCAATGAAAGCTGCAAAGTCACCATATGACCTTAGCCTCCACCAATGAAAGCTGCAGTCACCATATGACCTTAGCCTGCACCAATGAAAGCTGCAAAGTCAGCATATGACCTTAGCCTCCACCAATGAAAGCTGCAGTCACCATATGACCTTAGCCTCCACCAATGAAAGCTGCAAAGTCACCATATGACCTTAGCCTCCACCAATGAAAGCTGCAGTCACCATATGACCTTAGCCTCCACCAATGAAAGCTGCAAAGTCACCATATGACCTTAGCCTCCACCAATAAAAGCTGAAAAGTCGCCATATGACCTTAGCCTCCACCAATGAAAGCTGCAAAGTCACCATATGACCTTAGCCTCCACCAATGAAAGCTGCAGTCACCATATGACCTTAGCCTGCACCAATGAAAGCTGCAAAGTCACCATATGACCTTAGCCTCCACCAATGAAAGCTGCAGTCACCATATGACCTTAGCCTCCACCAATGAAAGCTGCAAATTCACCATATGACCTTAGCCTCCACCAATGAAAGCTGCAAAGTCACCATATGACCTTAGCCTCCACCAATGAAAGCTGCAAAGTCACCATATGACCTTAGCCTCCACCAATGAAAGCTGCAAAGTCACCATATGACCTTAGCCTCCACCAATGAAAGCTGCAAAGTCACCATATGACCTTAGCCTGCACCAATGAAAGCTGCAGTCACCATATGACCTTAGCCTCCACCAATGAAAGCTGCAAAGTCACCATATGACCTTAGCCTCCACCAATGAAAGCTGCAGTCACCATATGACCTTAGCCTCCACCAATGAAAGCTGCAAAGTCACCATATGACCTTAGCCTCCACCAATGAAAGCTGCAAAGTCACCATATGACCTTAGCCTCCACCAATGAAAGCTGCAAAGTCACCATATGACCTTAACCTCCACCAATGAAAGCTGCAAAGTCACCATATGACCTAAGCCTCCACCAATGAAAGCTGCAAAGTCACCATATGACCTTAGCCTCCACCAATGAAAGCTGCAAAGTCACCATATGACCTTAGCCTCCACCAATGAAAGCTGAAAAGTCACCATATGACCTTAGCCTCCACCAATGAAAGCTGCAGTCACCATATGACCCTAGCCTCCACCAATGAAAGCTGCAAAGTCACCATATGACCTTAGCCTCCACCAATGAAAGCTGAAAAGTCGCCATATGACCTTAGGCTGCACCAATGAAAGCTGCAAAGTCACCATATGACCTTAGCCTCCACCAATGAAAGCTGCAGTCACCATATGACCTTAGCCTGCACCAATGAAAGCTGCAAAGTCACCATATGACCTTAGCCTCCACCAATGAAAGCTGCAGTCACCATATGACCTTAGCCTCCACCAATGAAAGCTGCAAATTCACCATATGACCTTAGCCTCCACCAATGAAAGCTGCAAAGTCACCACATGACCTTAGCCTCCACCAATGAAAGCTGCAAAGTCACCATATGACCTTAGCCTCCACCAATGAAAACTGCAAAGTCACCATATGACCTTAGCCTGCACCAATGAAAGCTGCAGTCACCATATGACCTTAGCCTCCACCAATGAAAGCTGCAAAGTCACCATATGACCTTAGCCTCCACCAATGAAAGCTGCAAAGTCACCATATGACCTTAGCCTCCACCAATGAAAGCTGAAAGTCACCATATGACCGTAGCCTCCACCAATGAAAGCTGCAAAGTCACCATTTGACCTTAGCCTCCACCAATGAAAGCTGCAAAGTCACCATATGACCTTAGCCTCCACCAATGAAAGCTGCAAAGTCACATATGACCTTAGCCTCCACCAATGAAAGCTGCAAAGTCACCATATGACCTTAGCCTCCACCAATGAAAGCTGAAAAGTCACCATATGACCTTAGCCTCCACCAATATAAATCCAATTCAATAATTTATATTTTGATAGACGAAACCTACCAAACTTATTTCTTTCGAATTATGGTATGTTTCTCAGTTTTACTAATATGTAAATCTCTTCATTATTAATATATTAAATGTATTCTCATTCAAAATCAGTAAAGACTTGAGGATATTTGAGAGGGGAGTTAGAAGATCAAGACATGTCAGGGTAAGTGACAAATGCCCACGAAAAGGTTTTTTACCTTTGACCTCCAAGTGTGACCTTGACCTTTGAGGTACAGACCTGATTCTTGTGCGCAACACACCTTCTCATTGTGATTAACATGTTTGTGAAGTTTCATGCAATTCCCTTGTGTACTTTCAAAGTGATTTTTCGGACGGACACGTGTGGCGGAGGGTGTGATTACTATTAGGAATAATCTACATGCCTCCCATCGGGGGCAAAGAAAGTAAAGGTTCCCCATAGCTGTCAAGGCCCAGCGATAGTCAAGCATGAGATGGGAGCCAAGGGGCAGTTGCCACTTGGTTATGGAGTCAGTGGGATGGAGCCCGCTAAAAAAATGCATTAGACACAACTAGAAATCATAGCAATGCAAATCATAGCAACTTCCTGCTGAGTTTCGTCAAAACCAACTTGGCGTTAACAAAAAAAAAAAATCAAAAAAAAAAATGCATTAAAGGGACACACGGCAATCTTGAAGTATTTAAAATGGGTGTCTCGATTTATACATCCAGTATCATTTTTACTTTTACCCTGGTTATATTTAAATAAATCAAATTTTAAGTATTCACTATGTCGTCTTATTATACTATAAGTTTTAGTATATTAATGGTGCAATAATATCAAAAATTAATAATATGCAAAAGCAAATGGCTTCATACAATTTTTATAATTAACATTAATGATCGAACAAATGGAATTTATGTAGAAAAACTAACGGGACGCCGCTAGTTTTTAAACAATCAAGATTGCCATGTGTCCCTTTAAAAAAATAATTTAAAAAAAATAATTCATAAATCAAATGAATTGAATTGAATTGGGGTTTTAAGGTGCACCAACACATGAAAGGTTATATGGTGCACCTTATAACAGGAATGAACATGCCAGGTTCATCTTCCATGTACATCGAGATAAAAATATGGAGAACGGGCCTAGAACCTTCTCACCTTGAATTGCGGAGTTGCTGCAAAAAATAACAAGAGCTGTCGGAGAACAGCGCAGCTCGACTATTCGATTTTTCAGAGAATAATAAATTTATAGCTAGTATATACCATCAGAAAACAAGGCTACAACAATGTGGGGTGGGGTTGGGAGCACAACATAACTATGTGTAAGAACTGACCAAAACTACACAGAAATATGTAAAAAAAAAAAAAAAAAAAAATCGAGTTGAGTGGGGTGCGGGGTGGGGGTGGGAGAGAGGCTGGGGTGGATGGTGGGGGAGTGGGGGTGGTGAGGGCAACATATATGTGTAAGAAGCTATGTAATAATTCACCAAAACAACACAAAAATATGAAGAAAAAAATAATTAAAAAATCAAGTTTGAGTGGGGGTGGGGAGGGCAACATGGAATTGACTAAAACAACAAAGAAATATGTAAAAAAAAAAAAAATCAAGTGTGTGGGGGGTGGGGTGGGGGGTGGGGTGGGGGGTGGGGTGGGGGGTGGGGTGGGGGGCGGGGGCAACATATATGTGTAAGAATTGACAAAAGCAACTCAGAAATATGTAAAAAAAAAATTGTTTCAATTAGTGGGGTGGGGGGGAGCGGGGGGGAGAGGCGGGAGTGGGTTGGGGGCAGGGGGGAGGGTGCAACATATATGTGTAAGAATTGACAAAAGCAACACAGAAATATGTAAAAAAAAAAATAGTTTCAAGTGGGGGTGGGGTGTGGGGGGTGCGGGGGAAGAGGCGGGTTTGGGTGGGGGCGGGGGGGGGGTGGGCAACATATATGTGTAAGAATTGACTAAAACAACAAAGAAATATTGTAAAAAAAAAAAAAAGTTTCAAGTGTGTGTGTGTGTGTGTGTGTGTGTGTGTGTGTGTGTGGGGGGGGGGGGGGGGGGGGGGGGTGAAGGTTGCAACATATATGTGTAAGAATCGACTAAAACAACACAGAAATATGAAGAAAAAAAAAACAATTCAAGTGGGGGTGGGGTGGTGGGGGTATGGGGGGTGAGAGGCGGGAGTGGGTTGGGGGGTGAGGGGGCAACATATATGTGTAAGAATTGACAAAAGCAACACAGAAATATGTAAAAAAAAAATAGTTTCAAGTGGGGGTGGGGTGGGGGAGGGAGCGGGGTGATAGGCGAGAGTGGGTTGGGGAGGGGGAAGGGGGCAACATATATGTGTAAGAATTGACAAAAGCAACACAGAAATATGTAAAAATAAAAAAAATAAAAAATCAAGTCTGTGAGAGAGGGGGGGGGGGGGGGGGGGGGGGTTAGAGGATTGGTGTGGGGGGGGGGGGAGGGTTGCAACATATATGTGTAAGAATTGACTAAAGACAGATATATGTAAAAAAAAAAAAAAAAAGTGTGGAGGGGAGTGGGGGTAGGTGGGGGGGGGGGGGGGGGGGGGGGGGAGAGGGAGCCCATGCCCCTATATGGGTGAAGTAATAAGATGCATAATGCTATAACAAATCCCAAACCAAAATTATAGATATATACATGCTTACATGCAAACCTAAATCTGCCTTTATTTCACATTTTATGGGCCATCACAATTTGGGTTCCATGGGAGCCCAGAATTTGCAGAAGACAAAATTACTTATCCAACCCTTTTACAACATACTATAAGGAAACCAATTCCAAAATTTAGTTCAGCTAGGACAAGAAATGTAAGAGATATAGACCTGTAAACACAGCTTACACGCAAAATTTGATGTGAAACAGACATATTTTAAGGGCTATCAGAATTTGGGTTCCATGGGAGCCCAGGGGTTACAGGAACCAAAATTACTTAAGCAGCCCTTATGATAATGCTATAAGGAAGCTAATGGCCAAATTTGGTTGTGCTAGGGTAAGATTTGTAAGAGAGATAGACTTGTAAACACAGCTTACACGCAAAATTTGATGTGAAATGGGGCACATTTTATGGGCTATCATAATTTGGGTTCCATGGGAGCCCATGGGTTACAGGAACCAAAATTGCTTATGCAGCCATTAAGATAATGCTATAAGGAAGCCCATGAACTAATTTGGTTGTGCTAGGATAAGAAATGTAAGAGATATAGACTTGTAAACACAGCTTACACGCAAACCTTAATGTGGGACGCCGACGCCGACGCCGGGGTGATTACATAAGCTCTCTTATTCTTCGAATAGTCGAGCTAAAAATCAAAAAATATTTAAAAAAAACAAAAAAACTTTTCTTTTTTAAAAATAACAACACAAAATAATAATTAAAAAAAAAAAGAAAAAAATCTGGTATAGTTTGGTAAAGATCGAATGAAAAAAGAAGGCCCTATTGTCTTAACGAAGCAAAATATAGCATTTTTAACAAAATCAAGGGCCATAACTCCGCTGTTACTTGTCTGATCTCGCTGGTTTGCGAACTTGTCCGAGATTTCATTGACATTCACAATCTGGTAAAGATCGGATGAAAAATGAAGGCCCTGTTGTCTTATTGAGGCAAAATATAGCATTTTTAACGAAATCAAGGGCCATAACTCCGCTGTTACTGGTTCCTATCTCACTGGTTTTCAAACTTATCTGAGCTTTCATTGACAATAACAATCTGGTAAAGTTTGGTACAGATCAGATGAAAAATGAAGGCCCTATTGTCTTAACAATGCAAAATATAGTCTTTTTAACTAAATCAAGGGCCATAACTCCGCTGTTACTGGTCCAATGTGGCTGGTTTTCGAACTCTCCGAGCTTTTATTGACATTAACAATCCAATTTGGTAAATTTGGATGAAAAATGAAGGCCCTATCGTCTTAACCAGACAAAATATAGCATTTTTAAATAAATCAAGGGCCATAACTCTGCCGGAACTGGTCCGATCCAGAGCTTGTTTTTGAACTTTCTGAGCTTTCATTGATATTAACACTCTATTAAAGTTTGGTAAAGATCAGATGAAAAATGAAGGCCCTATCGTCTTAACAAGGTAAAAGTAAGTTAACGGATGGACATACAACGGACGGACAACTCGTCATCCCATAAGCTCTGCTGGCCCATGACCAGTAAGAATGGGTGTCTCAGCCCAATGTGTGAGACTTGGCAAGTATGGGTTCCCTGTCTCAGCACAATGTGTGAGACTTGACAAGTATGGGTCCCCTGTCTCAGCCCAATGTGTGAGACTTGGCAAGTATGGGTTCCCTGTCTCAGCCCAATGTGTGAGACTTGACAAGTATGGGTCCCCTGTCTCAACCCAATGTGTGAGACTTGACAAGTATGGGTCCCCTGTCTCAACCCCATGTGTGAGACTTGACAAGTATGGGTCCCCTGTCTCAGCCCAATGTGTGAGACTTGACAAGTATGGGTCCCGTCTCAGCCCAATGTGTGAAACTTGACAAGTATGGGTCCCCTGTCTCAGCCCAATGTGTGAGACTTGACAAGTATGGGTCCCGTCTGAGCCCAATGTGTGAGACTTGACAAGTATGGGTACCCTGTCTCAGCCCAATGTGCGAGACTTGACAAGTATGGGTCCCTGTGAGACTTGACAAGTATGGGTCCCCTGTCTCAGTCCAGTGTGTGAGACTTGACAAGTATGGGTCCCGTCTGAGCCCAATGTGTGAGACTTGACAAGTATGGGTCCCCTGTCTCAGCCCAATGTGTGAGACTTGACAAGTATGGGTCCCCTGTCTCAGCCCAATGTGAGAGACTTGACAAGTATGGGTCCCCTGTCTCAGCCCAATATGTGAGACTTGTCACTTGACAAGTATGGGTCCCCTGTCTCAGCCCAGTGTGTGAGACTTGACAAGTATGGCTCCCTGTGAGACTTGACAAGTATGGGTCCCCTGTCTCAGCCCAATGTGTGAGACTTGACAAGTATGGGTCCCCTGTCTCAGCCCAATGTGTGAGACTTGACAAGTATGGGTCCCATCTCAGCCCAATGTGTGAGACTTGACAAGTATGGGTCCCCCGTCTCAGCCCAATGTGTGAGACTTGACAAGTATGGGTCTCCTGTCTCAGCCCAATGTGTGAGACTTGACAAAAAGTATGGGTCCCTGTGAGACTTGACAAGTATGGGTCCCCTGTCTCAGCCCAATGTGTGAGACTTGACAAGGATAGGTCCCCTGTCTCAGCCCAATGTGTGAGACTTGACGATTATGGGTCCCTGTGAGACTTGGTAGTATGGGTCTCCTGTCTCAGCCCAATGTGTGAGACTTGACGATTATGGGTCCCTGTGAGACTTGACAAGTATGGGTCCCCTGTCTCAGCCCAATGTGTGAGACTTGACGATTATGGGTCCCTGTGAGACTTGACAAGTCTGGGTCCCCTGTCTCAGCTCAATATGTGAGACTTGACGATTATGGGTCCCTGTGAGACTTGACAAGTCTGGGTCCCCTGTCTCAGCCCAATATGTGAGACTTGACGATTATGGGTCCCTGTGAGACTTGACAAGTCTGGGTCCCCTGTCTCAGCCCAATATGTGAGACTTGATGATTATAGGTCCCTGTTAGACTTGACAAGTATGGGTCCCGTCTCAGCCCAATGTTTGAGACTTGACGATTATGGGTCCCTGTGAGACTTGACAAGTATGGGTCCCTGTAATATTTGGCTACTTTAATGCTTCATATAGAAAGTTTACAACTACTGGAAGTCCTTAAAGGCGAGACAAAAAACGAACAACAAAACAAATATTCATTTTTAATAACGTTGTTTTTTCTTGTTTAATAAGGTTAATATAAATTATGTATCAATAACATTGTACACACTATTTAAGACTATGAACATGATTATGACAATGTGTAAACAATTGCTTTGAACCCATCAAATATAATTAAAAATTCACACTATTTGTCAACGGACTAGTCCAACTCTCTGTTGTGCATACAAATTCAGTTTTAAAGGGACACCCGGCAATCTTAATGAATTTATTAAGAATTAAAATTAGCATCTCAATTTGTTAATCTGAGTATCATTTTGACTTTAAACCTGCTTGCATGTAAACCCGGCAATCTTAATGAATTTATTAAGAATTAAAATTAGCATCTCAATTTGTTAATCTGAGTATCATTTTGACTTTAAACCTGCTTGCATGTAAACCCGGCAATCTTAATGAATTTATTAAGAATTAAAATTAGCATCTCAATTTGTTAATCTGAGTATCATTTTGACTTTAAACCTGCTTGCATGTAAAACCGGCAATCTTAATGAATTTATTAAGAATTGAACTTAGCATCTCAATTTGTTAATCTGAGTATCATTTTGACTTTAAACCTGCTTGCATGTAAAACCGGCAATCTTAATGAATTTATTAAGAATTGAACTTAGCATCTCAATTTGTTAATCTGAGTATCATTTTGACTTTAAACCTGCTTGCATGTAAAACCGGCAATCTTAATGAATTTATTAAGAATTGAACTTAGCATCTCAATTTGTTTGTTTGGTGCAATATAGCCAACTATAAGTGTGTTTTATAAATATTCAAGTAACGGGGACAAACTGTGTTTTATAAATATTCAAGTAACGGGGACATGGGGAGTTTTAAAAAAATCAAGATTGCTGTTGTCCCTTTATCGAAAAATGATGTAACAATAAAAGAAAATAATTCCATGGATTTATTGCTTAGAAATGGTGATTACATTTTGGAATATGTTCATTTGATGTTAGTGATGCCGTTTTAATCATAAAATATCCAAAATACTAATACCTATGTGGAAGTTTGTTTAATTTACTTGTATGTCTTAAAGATGAATGGCCACCCTTTTTGTAGTATTATCAATTTACAAATTTAACTTTTAAACATCATATGAACATTTCTTGATATTCTCGGTGAAAAACATATATTGAAAACCTCTACTAAGTTGTTTATAAAAATAAGCATTAAATACTACTTTTACCACTGCACGGGAAAATGAGGTAAATTTGAATTGTATAGCTGCACAAATATTGCCAGATAAATGATAAATACATTTACCTGTGGTTCAAAGTTTTCTATATCATCAAATAAAATCTTATTTTCGCTTTTCACAGATACATATTGATTTTGCGTATTGATTTTGATTTAAATTAACATAAACATAAACACAAACATAGTCATGAAACAAAACATGGACGGGAGAACTTTAAAGAGGCTATCCCGCCAACAATGGCAACATTTTACACCATAATTATGTGCACCTTTTCTAAACTACTGACGACGATGTATATATACATTTTGAGAATCCAACCTCTATAGACACAATATAAACGGCCTTAACCAGCCAGGGACAACCCTTAAACTGAAGCATGGAATTAAGAGTTTTAAGTGCAACATGCGATCCATTGGCTGATGTAAAACACATATGGCAGTAGCTGGCAGACATCTTGGCGGTCCAGTCACATGTCTACTAGTTTGACTAATAGTGGCATGTTTACAAATAAGCACGTTTTAATAATATTATAAAACTATAAAATACTTAGAAATACATACACCTCAACCATTTGTATATACATACGATACACCCCACTTTAAACAGTGAATGATTTATATATCATATATTCAACCATAATTATTTTCAACCAACTGGTTCAACCATATACAACTAAAAGGGTGTTTCAAGAAACACTTGTGTCACCTGCCACGTGCTTATATTTGAAGTTATGAGCTAGGTCAAGTTGCAGTTTAATGTTTTATGGAAAGGGGCATAACTCTGTCGAAATGAAGGTCAGAATAATTCAACATGTGTAATGACATTCCTTGGAGTAAAATGCAGCAGTGTGTAAAGTTTCATGAACATAGATCAAATACTGTAGGCTACAGTTTGATGGACAGACCAACACGACGGACAAAGTGATCCCTAAGTGTCTGCCATGCCATGCAGGCGACACAAAAATCATATAATTTAACGATATCGTTCAACCATTTAATCTTCTGATCACAATCATGGCACATGAGCAGTTACTGGTTATCGTTGTTTAAAATTACCAAAAGACAGGATACGCGACCAGTACTGCGATGCTGCGTTGTAAACCTTCGTCTCTCACCGCCGCGGGGTCGAATCTCCACTGGGAGCTCGACTTGTAAGTGTCGATTCTTACGGATGGCGGGAGGTGTACAGTACTGGTTCTACTCTGCATCCACCACAAAAAATCGACCGTCTTATATAACCTTGCATGTGTTGAAAATGACGTAAAACACCATACAAAATTAAATGAATAAATAAATAAAAGAGTTAGGTATACCGGCCTGGGAAACTATCTATTACATATATTGTTAATGCAATATTTCCACCCTTCATTGCTTCCTTCGAACGCAAAATAGTGAAAGGTATTTATGTTTTTTGAATGGGGATGAAAATTTATCATAAGCTGTTTCATAAAACAAGAGCCCTGTAGTTCCCTAGGAACATTGTCACTGCTGGCTAGGGATGCCAGTTAAATCCGAAACCGATGTATGCTTCTAACTGAATTCCTTGGTTATTTTCTCTCAGACATTAGTTAACACAGAACTCATCTGCACTTAAATAATTGAACTGTGGTCTTATATTGTTTGTATTGTGTTTAAAATATTTTATCAGGACATTCAGGCTATGTTTGACCGTCAATATTTAAGGGTTGGAGGCAGATCACCCACTTATATGTGCGAGAAATCAACTAAATTAACAGAGTAAGAAACAGAGGTCAATGTCATTCATACTGACCTACTTTTTGCAGGAGCATACTTTTGGTATGTAGACGTTAGTGTTATGAAGTATTAAACCTGTATGGCTTTTGATATCTAAGTAATGGACTTGATAAGATATTTAATGTAAAATTTAATGTATTAAATATAGTGCAAAAAGAAGATCAAGTTCATTCTTACTGACCTACTTTTGATTGTAACCTACTGCTTTCATGCAGATGTAAACTTGTGTGAAGTTTGGTTGGTTGAATGGTGTTACATCATTTTCAGCTCATTTCAGGCTACATATGAAGGTTGCTTGTTTCGTGGTGGAGGCACCACTTACATTTTCCTGGGTAGAACCAGTACTGTATACCTCCTGCTGGGTAGAACCAGTACTGTATACCTCCTCCTGGGTAGAACCAGTACTGTATACCTCCTGCTGGGTAGAACCAGTACTGTATACCTCCTGCTGGGTAGAACCAGTACTGTATACCTCCTCCTGGGTAGAACCAGTACTGTATACCTCCTGCTGGGTAGAACCAGTACTGTATACCTCCTGCTGGGTAGAACCAGTACTGTATACCTCCTGCAGGGTAGAACCAGTACTGTATACCTCCTGCTGGGTAGAACCAGTACTGTATACCTCCTCCTGGGTAGAACCAGTACTGTATACCTCCTGCTGGGTAGAACCAGTACTGTATACCTCCTGCTGGGTAGAACCAGTACTGTATACCTCCTCCTGGGTAGAACCAGTACTGTATACATCCTCCTGGGTAGAACCAGTACTGTATACCTCCTGCTGGGTAGAACCAGTACTGTATACCTCCTCCTGGGTAGAACCAGTACGTATACCTCCTCCTGGGTAGAACCAGTACTGTATACCTCCTGCCATCCATAAGAATGTGTGAAGTTTGAAAGCTCTATGGCTACCTCACAGTGTCTGATAAATGAACAAAAACAAACATCTGAATGTAAAATTTTAATTCAACCAAAAGTAGTGAAACGGTAGGTCAAGGTCATTCATATGGACCTACTTTTGTTAGGACCATATTACTGTCATCCCTATGTTTGTGTGTATGGTGTTTTATGTCATTTTCAAAACATGTAAGGTTATATATGATGGTCGATTTTTTGTGGTGGAGGCAGACCAAACCCTTTTCCTGGGTAGAACCAGTACTGTACACCTCCTGCCATCCGTAACAAGTCATGCAGATGTAAACATGTGTGAAGTTTGAAAGCTGTTTGGCTTCCAGTGTCTGAGAATTGGACTTAAAATAGTTGAATGTAAAACGGAAAGACGAGGGTAACTTGCACTACTTGTTCGCTCCGTGTGGCAGTGCATAAATATCTTAAACGTGAATATGACGGTGCCTTTAATTAATTTAAGGCACACCTAATTCTTGTTTTGGTAGGCTTAAACAACAATAACCAGTTTGAGCAATAGCTGGAGCCTAAACGAAGCCCAATATAATCACATTATTCCTTGAACCTGCACTCAAACGATTTAGGATCACAACCCTCGTAGAGTTTCATCAACTGGTTATCCAGGTCCCCTCGGTTGTTATTCTCAGTATCTGGGTCGGCTCCTGATGGGGCGCCATAATCTTTGACACATGCACACCTTGGTTCCGTCTTCCCAGGCTGGAAATATTGTCTAGGCAAGCCAGTCCATATTCTCTGAACACCACCACTACAAAACATCATTAGAACATTTTAGGGTTTTGTCTTTTGAAGTTTTAAATATTAAGAATTTAACTAATTTGATTGGTAGTTAGGGTTAGGGCCTTTTACTTGTTATGATCTATAAGCATAGTCCTTTTTTTTTTAAATTTTAGTTTTAACAAATTTAACGATTGCAATTTCCTAGTATTCAACATATACGAGAGAATACTTTTGCATGCAAATTTCAAGATCGTGACAGTGCCTTTATCTATGGAGTGACTGTTTTCAAAGTAAGAGGATCAATGCCTGTTCTCGTTAACACGTCACAGTTGCAACATATAATTGCATATGTATACTCTGATAAACATGGATATGTTGCGATAATTGTCATCCCATGTTCTATTATCTCACGCCAGCTCTTTTACGCTTGAGTAAAACCTATTCAGAGCAGCAAAGTGATCAGTAAAATAATAAGAGCTGTCAGGTGACAGCATGCTCGATATTTTGAGGCCAAATTTATTGGGCAACTAAGCAGCGGTTGTTGAGATATAGTTGATTTAAAATGCCGCCGCCGGAAAATTGACTGCTATGTCTCGCAACCCACTATCGTAGGCGAGACGAAAAGGGGCATAATTCTGTAAATTTCATAACCAAGTTGGCACTAGTTGAGTTTCTCATATGATAGTGTCAACATGTGTAAAGTTGCAGTCAAGCAAGTTCTGAAATAAAATCTTACCGAAAAAAGTTAATGAAAAAATTTACCAAGTATAAAAAGGGGCATAACTCTGATATAATACATTGCAAAGTGACTTGCATGTGACATGTTATCTATTTATACTGAATACATGCGTGAAGTTTTACTGCGTTCCGGTGAACGGTTTGTGAGATATGAGCTTTATTAGCATAAAATGTTAACCCCAAAACTGACAAAGTATGAAAAGGGACAAACCTTGTCAAAACAAGTTGCAGAGTTATATGACTTGCACGTGGCATGTTACCTATTTAATACACAGAATATACATGTGAAGTCTTCTGGGAGGCAGTTTGTGAGATATGAGCTTACCGACACCAGAGTAAGTGGAATATATTTCCTTTTTCTCGAAAAGTCAAGCTAAAAAAGTGTGATACGTTGCAAAACATTAAATAAATAAGATCACCACCTAGCAGTGCATATATTCCCATACCTGAAATTGACATTAAAATACAGGTTCAACCTATTTCTAAGAGACACGACTCAAAAATATTCATTAAGAGTTATGGGCCTGTTAGGTTTTTAAAACCTAAGCACTGATAAATAAGAAATAAAAGGTAAGTTTAAGTTCCTGATTAAACCTTTTTTCAAGGGGAAATTTCAGAAAATATGATTCAGAGAGTTATGGGCTTTTTTCAGATGTTACATGTTGAAAATGGGTTCTTTTGAAGTTATTAGCCACAATCACGTGCCAGCTTAAAGATGGAGGGACAGATGGAGGGACAATGCCACAACATGATAAGACCCATCTAAAGACAGACTGACAATAATACATTTCGTCCAAAAGCAACAACAACAACAACAACAACATTCTTATAATTCTAAACGTCAATTAGCATGATTAGTGATTAGTCATAATGTAAAGAATGCAGCGCTATTTTAGGAAAGAGTTGGGAAACCTCAAGTATTTATGGTGTCGAGTCATAACTACATGTATTAATTTATGACATGCTGCCATTAGATAACATTCCCAAAATTAGATTTTAACCGATTTGAATGCTAGAAACAGTTGTATATATATCTGCAGTTTGTTACCATTACCTTAAAGTAGAGCACCATATTCGCCTTCCCACGCCTTGTTTATATTCAAAATTACAGGGAGGGAACCTTTTTTTATCGTCCTCGTCCGACTGTTTGGACTTTTCCGCATCTCCGAGTCGCACGTGAAAATCTGTCAAAGCGGCCGTGGGTTGGCCTTTGTCGTCATAATAATGCCCTATAAGTCTACCTACAATAACAGACGATACAGAGTTAAACATCCAGGCGATAATCTCAGGATGATATTGATCTGAGGTCATTTCAGCGTTATATTTTAAAGGGACTGGAGGTGATATGGAAAACATCATAGATGGCAACCAAATACAAATACAACCATCATAATGGGTTTCAGGTTCATATTCAATGCGCATATACACTAATCTAGGACTCATTATCCGTACAATTTAATTATGTTCATGAAATAGGTTGATCTGAAAAACTAGACGTCTCTGATCGTTTTGTTGCATAAATCATTAATAGTAATTTGATTTAATTGGGGGTTTACGGTGCACCAACACAAAAAGGTTATATCTCGCCAACAGGAATGAACATTCCAGGCCCACTCTCCATTCACATCTAGATAAAAATATACAGAATGGGCCTAAAACCTTTTCACCTGCAGAGTTGCTCAAATTCTGTTGTAAACACTCCATTTTTCGCTGGAGCCACATAGTTTTATGGCACCACTCAAGTTAATCCGAGCCTTCTCTGACCTTACCAGCCTTTTTACGATTTTGATATTTTATCTGGCTGTGTACGTAATAGCCACAAAAAAAAAGGCTTTTAGGGTCAGAGAAGGCTCGGATTACACTCAAGTAGCACCTAAAACTATTCAGGGATGATGATGAAGACCTTTAATGAACATGGCAAAAATGAACGTGAATTTAGGGGGAGTTTACCTCTCTTCCTGGTTAAGCAGTGGCTCTATTCTTGCACAGGAACCACACGGGGTTAATAGCAATCACATGACGCTTAAAGGCTCTTATAAATTCTTGTTTTGTGATAGAATTACACTTCATCTGAAGTATATGTACAACTGTTAGTAATAAAATCCTAATTTAAATTAATATCTATGATTTAGCAAAAAAATGCAACCGAGTCGTTAAGTTTACAACACCAAACATTTTCATTAACAATAATTCACCGCCAGGTAATATGTGGGTAATAACATGCATGTACATCTTTTATAAAAAACTGCAGCATATTTTAATATGCATGCTTTATTACATTTCTATGGGTGAAAGATTCGGATTTCTCAGTGAAAGAATATTCTTAATCGCTAAATATAAATAACTCCAAACACAAAAATAACTAACTGCGACGTTGAGTTATAAATGACGTCAATAACGTGTTGGTGACGTCAACGTCATCCGCTGATAACGCTAAATGAAGCGAATAATTCTGGTTAAAAAAACAAGAGGTCAATGACCTTGAAGCTTTACTGATTGATTTTGATTTCAGGAAGTAGTCGCTACAGACTTGTTTTTTGAAAAATTATTTTTAGCCGTGACGGCCATCTTGAATTTCCGGCCGATCTGAAATTTTGCTAGGATCAATTAGACATCAAGAGCAACATTCCTGTGAAGTTTCATAAAAATCCGTCAAGTAGTTTCACAGGAATAGTCGCTACAAGTTTTCATTATATAACTCTATGTAAACAAAGATGGCCACTGACAGCCATGTTTAACGTCGAATCAAAATAATGTTTGACTCTGATAACCATCATGTCATGCTGATCATTTTACAAAAAGTCCCATATCAATATCACTTATAGTTTTCAAGACGTAGTCGCTACAAACTTCTTTTTTAAAAATTCTCATTTTAGCTGTGGCGGCCATCTTGAATTTCTGGCCGATCTGAAATTTTGCTAGGATCAATTAGACATTAAGAGCAATATTCCTGTAAAGTTTCATGAAAATCTGTCAAGTAGTTTCAAAGGAGTAGTCGCTACAAGTTTTAAATATATAACTGTATGTAAACAAAGATGGCCTCTGGCAGCCATATTTAACATCGAATCAAAACGATTTTTGACAAGAACCAACATCATGTCATGCTGAACATTTTAGAAAAAGTCCCATATCAATATCACTTATAGTTTTCAAGAAGTAGTGCCTACAAACTTGTATTTTGAAAATTTATTTTTAGCCGTGGCGGACATCTTGAATTTCCTGCCGACCAGAAATTTTGCTAGGATCAATTAGACATCAAGAGCAACATTCCTGTGAAGTTTCATGAAAATCCGTCAAGAAGTTTCAGAGGAGTAGTTGCTACAAGTTTTCATTATATAACTCTATGTAAACAAAGATGGCCACTGGCAGCCATGTTTAACGTCGAATCTAAACGATTTTCGACAAGGACCAACATCATGTCATGCTGAACATTTTAGAAAAAGTCCCATATCAATATCACTTATAGTTTTCATGAAGAAGTCGCTACAAACTTGTTTTTTAAAAACCTATTTTTAGATCTGGCGGCCATCTTGGATTTCACATCAACATGAATTTTTGCTAGGATCAACTAGACTTCATGGGCAACATTTCTGTAAAGTTTCATGAAAATCCATTCAGTAGTTTCAGAGGAGAAGTTGCTACACAAAAAAGTTTACAGACAGACGGACAGACAGACGGACGACGGACGCCGCACCACGGCATAAGCTCTGCTGATCTCTGATCAGTAGAGCTAAAAAAGCATACATAATCTGATTAAAAATATAACAAATAGATTATTTAACTGTGGTGATCGATTATATGGAAATCCTTCACTCGATGGTAGGCGTGTTTTTTGTCCTTCACACACTCGCTTACACTCGTTCGTAAATAACCACACATCTACCATCTCAGAAGGATTTCCCTGTAATGGATCCCAGCAGTTAAATAATCTCCATTTCATTTGGATTGGGATCTACACCTATTGTCTTTATCGCCTCAAGTCCAATTAACAGTGTTTTAATTATCGTATCCTTCCCCGTTCTCTGAGGTGGCTCTAAATATAATACTGTGTTGATGAGCCGTTAAACAACATTCAATTCAATTATTTAATTATCTACACGTTTGTTCCTTTGAGTCAATTTCCATCATAATGAAAAAATCAAGGGGTTAGTCTATGGAAATGATCTAACATTTTGAGATTTAGATTTTGAGTCATTCTAGAAATAGAAATGTTTCCATGGGACACAGATGCCCCCACTGAAAACAATCAGTGAAAAACATAAAATTTGACGAAAACACCTTAACTCAGGTAATACATCGACGATTTTAGTGCTGAATCGATATGCACCTTGTGACATCATAGGTAAGCACCCTGTAAAGTTTCAAAACAATCAGCTAAAAACTGTGGGAGAAGATAGACACACAAGACATTTTAACGTAAAAGTTGACAAACAAAAGGCCTAACTCCGGTAATACGAAGGTGATTTTGACGCCGAATCGATATGCACATCTTGACATCATAGGTAAGCATCCTGTAATGCTTCGAAACGATCGGCTGAAAACTGTGGTAGGAAAAAGACACACAAGATATTTAAATGTCATACATTTGTATTTGACAAAAAAGGGCCATAACTCCGGCAATACAGTGACGATTTTGACTCGGAATCAATTTGCACATCTGGACATCATAGGTAAGCATCCTGTAAAGTTTCGAAAAGATCAGTTGAAACTGTGGGAGGAGAAACTAATAGTGATGTACAGATCAATTGATTGTAGCTGATCATCAGTTACTTGGGCATCGGTAACTAAAACGTAAAAATGCACTTTAAACATGATTATCATATATATATACGCATTTTTGGCCCGCTATATGCACAAAATTATCCTACAATAAGCTCTCGAGAAATGCGCCGTATCAGTAATGCGGTCCAATATGCCAAATTTAGGTCATGTGACCGGCCGAAAATGCATATACATACTGGCCCGGTCACCTGACCGTTATTGGCCCGGTCACCTGCCCGTTACGATTATTGGCGATTTTACCTGTTTTTGAGACCATAAATTTGATGTTAAAACCGTTAATGACATGACGTAACTGAAGTGACGTCAATTAACATAACTGACGTCATTTAAATAAGCCATATTTAAAACGGAATCCGGCGATAAAACGTTAGCGTCAGTCGCTAACAGCTTATTTTACTTATTGTACCAAGATGGACTAATTGTTGAGGAAAGGCATCATGAAGTAAATGGAACTGGCATAGTGAGTGTTTGTCAACAAACGAGGAATGGAACTAAATCTACAGAAAGCAGACTAAATCTGGCCTTAAAATTGTTCATGGGGTGTTTTCACTCGACTGGTGAGACCTGAGTTACTGAAAAAATTGGCGTCAAGGAGTTCAGTTGGACGGTATCTTGGACGTTTTTATTCTGAATATAGTCCGACAAAACTAGCTAGACTCGATAAAATCAGACCAGGCCATCATCAGCTGGTACTTAATCGAGAAGAGGTATGAGCATCAATTCATTTAATAGATAAGGATTTTCAGCATTCATGTATTAATCTCTGATTATCTGGGAGACAACAGTTAGGAAATACACTTGCGAAAATGAGCATGCATATACACAAATAAACATATTTTAAATTATATTTATCAATTTGAATTATTTTGCTGATTAAAATAAAATAACAACAGCAGGACAGGAAAGAATACATACTTAATCAAAGGTTCAAGGCCTGACACTCAGATTGACATGCACATGTTATTTGATTATAACAGATGATTGATCGGTTACATTTATTTTTCTTTGTTATCTTTTGAATATTTTTTTCTGTAAGATGATAAAGGCTTTTACTTTTCTCAAATAAACATCACATATCTATCTAGTAAAAGCCTCTTTATTTTTCGTTCCTTAATTGAATTCAAAACATCTTGCTTCTTTTGAGTAAATACTCTGACAATAATGGTAGTTGTGTTATGTTTGTCAGTGTAATTATTTGGTGTTTTATAAGCTAAAAGTTCTAACTAATTTGCCTCATGCAGCTTTAACTAGACTAGTTAAGGATTGCCTAAGAACATAACCTTACAAAATGAAATGGTAAAATACTTAGCTTGAAAACATAGCTGTATAAAATGAACGTAAAACACCAACCTAAATATTTGTAATCTTTGTTGTAGAACCTCTTCCATTCCACAATGCCAAGTAAATCTGTGTGTGATAGACCAGTTGTGTCTTCTATTAGGCCCTTCTCTGTAAAGTCTCCAGAAACAAATGCCCTGGTGCCATCTTTACCTAAATGGTAAACAGTAAGCAATAATTTATTTAAAAGCATATCAATATATTTATAATTACAAGATTTTTAAATGATTAATTAATTAATAACCCTTCCTCGGAAATGAGGCTGCCGTGATAATCAAAATTGATTGTGTGAAGTATCAGTAGAAAGAAAGAAAGAAATTGGAATTCTCAATTTCTATTGGAATTCTCAATTTCTCTGATTTCAAAACAAAGTTGTACGCGTTTTAATATCAACATGCATGTCATAATGTATAAACATAATTATGAGTATAAATTTCTAAGTTAGCAAATGTTGGTGTCACCCTCCAGGCAAATGTCACACCAACATTTGCTAACTGGTCACTTTGAGACGATCTATCCAAACTACAGTTATGTCTATAGTGAATAATGTATTACATAGTTACACTGAGTTCCTGTGAACTAAATGCAAATTGGGAATATTTAAAATACTAAGTTATCTTCCCTTTGCCTGGAGGGTGATGGTCTCACAGGTTTGCATTTGTAATGTCACTATTTTAGTTGTACTTCTCAACATACAAGTTCTATAACTGAAGTTTGAATTCCCTAGTTTACCACGTACAGGTAAACTCATAGTGGGGGCACAGTTGACCTCGGAGAGCAAAAGGTCGCGTTAATACGACAAAGGTTTGAATAAATGTTTTGTTTGTTTGTAACAGACAGAAATCGAATGTGTGTTACTATGGATAGATTTTAATGTCTATTTCTTGAGGTTCATTACACATCATGTTACACTTTCTGTCTTTCTTCTTCATTTTTTTTCCAATTCCAAACCCTGTATTGTAGGGTATCCTTCTTCTTCTTCTTCTTCTTCTTCTTCTTTATATTTTATAATATATATATTTCTATTATTTGTTTACTTTAAAAACCTTTATTGGGGGACATATGAAACCATGACACAGAGATAAGGCTTAGGTTTACGGTTGTGAAAACATAAAAGTTCAGCGATATATTTAACGTGCATGGGGTATGGCTCTCCCTGTAATGGGGTCGACGGCTTTACACTCCACTTGAAAGAAGGCATAGTTTCAAAATACCTTGCATGAGTAAACCACTGCGGGAGTATGTTTTAAAAATCTGAGATGTGACCGCACTGTGATTCGAACCCGAAAACTTTTGAAAGAGTTGCAAAGATGCTAACCAATCGACCACTGCAATTTTATGTCAGTAAACATGTGTTGACAATGTTACATATATAAACGGGGTAAAATTCCCAACGAAGTCATGTTCCTATTCAGAATTGCCTCTCTATGGGTGGCTCTAAATAACCTATATTGTGTTGATGAGCCGTAAAAAAAGTCAATTCAATATTTAGTCACTTCTCACTCTTCCCGACTAATATTTACATACATCAGGGCTCAATTTAGGCCAGGAATTTAGGGAGATGTCACATGTAACATGCAGTCAAACAAATTGTTTTAATTTCAAAAGTAAAAGCTAAAACAAGAGCTGTCGGAGAACAGCACAGCTCGACTATTTGATTTTTCGGAGAATAATAAATTTATAGCTAGTATATACCATCAGAAAACAAGGCTACAACAATGTGAGGTGGGGTTGGAAGCAAAACATAACTATGTGTAAGAATTGACCAAAACTACACAGAAATATGTAAAAAAAAATTAAAAAAATGAGTTTTGAGTGGGGTGCGGGGTGGGGGTGGGAGAGAGGCGGGGGTGGATGGTGGGGGAAGTGGGGGTGGTGAGGGCAACATATATGTGTAAGAAGCTATGTAATAATTCACCAAAACAACACAAAAATATGAAGAAAAAATTAATAAAAAATCGAGTTTGAGTGGGGATGGGGGAGGTGTGGGTTGGGGAGGGCAACATGTGTAAGAATTGACTAAAACAACAAAGAAATATATAAAATAAAAAAAAAATCAAGTGGGGCAGGGTGAGAGGAGGGGGTGGTGGGTGTGTGTGTGGGGGGGGGGGGGGGGAGAGAGGCGGGGGTGGATGGGGGGGAAGTGGGGGTGGTGAGGGCAACATATATGTGTAAGAAGCTATGTAATAATTCACCAAAACAACACAAAAATATGAAGAAAAAAAATCAATAAAAAATCGAGTTTGAGTGGGGATGAGGTAGAGGGGGGGGGGGAGGGGGGGCAACATATATACATGTGTTAGAATTGACAAAAGCAACACAGAAATATGTAAAAAATATATATATATATTTTTTCAAGTGCGGGTGGGGGGAGGGGGGGGGGGGTGATGGGATGGGAGGGGTGGGGGGGTTGCAACATATATGTGTAAGAATTGACAAAAGCAACACAGAAATATGTAAAAATATATATATAATAGTTTCAAGTGGGGGTGGGGTGGGGCGGGGGTGTGTGGAGCGGGGCTGAGGGTGAGAGGCAGGAGTGGGTTGGGTTGGGAGGTGTGGATGGGGCAACATATATGTGTAAAAAAAATCAAGTCTGGGGCAGAGTGGAGGTGGGGGTGATGGGATGAGGGACGGGAGTGCGTTGGGGGTTTGGGGGTTGGGGCAACATATGTGTGTAAGAATTGACTAAAACAACAAAGAAATATGTAAAAATAAATAAAAAAATTCAAGTGTGAGGCGTGGGGGAGGGGGGTGGAGTGGTGGGGGCAGGGAGGGTTGCAACATATATGTGTAAGAATTGACTAAAACAACACAGAAATATTTTTCAAAAAAAATAAAAAATAAAAATTCTAGTGTGGTGGGTGGGGTGATGGGGTGAGAGGCGGGGAAGGGGGTGGGGTGGGGGACGGTTGCAACATATATGTGTAAGAATTGACAAAAGCTCACAGAAATATGTAAAAAAAAAAAAAAAAAAATCAAGTCTGGGGCGAGAATGGGTGGGGGTGGAGGGGGGTGATGGGTTGAGAGGGTGGGGGTGGGGTGGTGCGGGCGGGGAGGGTTGCAACATATATGTGTAAGAATTGACTAAAACAACACAGAAATATGTAAAAAATAAATAAATAAAAAAAAAAAAAAAAGGTGTGGAGGGGAGTGGGCCCGGGGGTAGATGGGGGGGAGAGAGCCCATCACCCAATATGGGTAAGTAATAAGATGCATAATGCTATAACAAATCCCAAACCAAAATTATAGATATATACATGCTTACATGCAAACCTAGATCTGCATTTATTGCACATTTTATGGGCCATCACAATTTGGGTTCCATGGGAGCCCAGAATTTGCAGAAGACAAAATTACTTATCCAACCCTTTACAACATACTATAAGGAAACCAATTCCAAAATTTAGTTCAGCTAGGACGAAAAATGTAAGAGATATAGACCTGTAAACACAGCTTACACGCAAAATTTGATGTGAAACAGACATATTTTAAGGGCTATCAGATTTTGGGTTCCATGGGAGCCCAGGGGTTACAGGAACCAAAATTACTTAAGCAGCCCTTACGATAATGCTATAAGGAAGCTAATGGCCAAATTTGGTTGCGCTAGGGTAAGAATTGTAAGAGATATAGACTTGTAAACACAGCTTACACGCAAAATTTGATGTGAAATGGGGCACATTTTATGGGCTATCATAATTTGTGTTCCATGGGAGCCGATGGGTTACAGGAACCAAAATTGCTTATGCAGCCCTTAAGATAATGCTACAAGGAAGCCCATGAACAAATTTGGTTGTGGTAGGATAAGAAATGTAAGAGATATAGACTTGTAAACACAGCTTACACGCAAACCTTGATGTGGGACGCCGACGCCGACCCCGGGGTGATTACATAAGCTCTCTTATTCTTCGAATAGTCGAGCTAATGATGTAAAACTCCATTCAAATCAAATCAAATGAATCGTCTCCGTGGCCGATTGGCTAACAACGCTGATGTAAACCTTCGCCTCTCACCACTGCAGGTTCGAATCAAGTGGGGAGCTTGACTTGTAAGTGAGGAAGTATCGACTCTTACGGATGGCGCAAGGTGTATAGTACTGGTTCTACCCAGGAAAGGTGGGTGATCTGCCCCACCACAAAAAATCGTTATATAACCTTACACGTGTTGAAAATGACGTAAAACACCATACAAACAAAACATGCAAACTTTTTTAAAACACAGTCGTCATAAAGCCCCATGTAATAAACACAAAAGAGTGAGTGAGTGAGTGAGCGAGCGAGCGAATGAGCCAGCCAGTCACTCAGTCAGTGAATTTAAGGCCCCATGTAATGAATGAATGAATTAATTAACACATAAGTAGGTCATATTGTACGCAAAACCCATTGAAGCAAAGAAAAGGAAGTCAATTTAAAGAAATGACATCGATGTCAATAACAAACGATGTATTTATAGTAACAGGTGTTAGTTGCAACAAACAAAGCATTCACGCAAACCTTTGTCAAGATAACGCTACCTTTTGATACGAAAGGTAAACCGTGCTGCCGCTAGGATTTTCACTGTAACAATTGGCTTCTGGGAGTGCAATAAAGCCATGAATTATTTCTCATAATACACTTGTGTATTACGGATGCAAATGAGGACCAAATCACTGTGTTTGTATACAGTAAAACATTTAATCCCAAGTGTTCGCATGGTATATCATACGATATGTTCAGACACCTTACTATTTATCATTATTTGAAATCCTACTTCATAAAATGCATGCTAGTAACGTTAAATTTGGTTGAAGTTGTCGTATTATTTGTTGGGCAAACACATTTACAGCCGCATAACGCAGCGCCGTCATGAAAACAACAAATCGAAGTCATGATTTTTCTTACAAATTGCCGCCGTATATAATGTACATTGACAACATTAAAGTGAAACTGTCAAGTCGTAGGTGTGTTATGTGAATTGTGATAAACAGAATCTTACTTTCGGGACTGTCTATTATTGACTTTAATAAACTCATTGGATAAAAAGAAGTCACTCTTGTAAGATCGTCTATGTAACAGTTAATGGGAACAATACCTACTAATAAATGCAAAACTTGAATGTTGATGCGGCCTTCATCAGAAAAGTAATACCCACATGTAGATGTTTCTTTTTTTTTCTTAAAAAAAGCGGAGACAAGAAATAACTTTCTTAAGACCAATTCTACACTAAAAACATTCTGAAAATCAGGTTTATAAGCATGGCTGTCTGATGTTTTCAAGGGATTGCTTAGTTCCTGTGGTAAGCACTGTCGCCTGATGTTTCCGATGTGCTCTAATACCTAGACTATTCTTTTAAAATGTTGTAAGACGATACATATATTATGTTATTTTATCATTAAACTATAGTGTTATTATCCCTGACACGACATTTTAGTACCACCTGATATGACACATGATGTGGAGTTCATATCTTCATACCCAGAAGTAAGTGACCTTAATTAACTGACGTCATCATTTGAATCTCCGGCCACTTTTATCGAGATCACGCAAAACATGTGTCAACAAAGCGCTCGATTCAGGTATGTTTTTGCTTAATACTTTCTTAATATTTAACTTTTTTTTCCAACTGAAGTGCACATCCTTCTACAGGATGAGCTCTTTCTATGGCAGTTCATTAACACAAAAAATCCAGTCATGTCTAGTGTACATGTACATTTGTATACCAACACATGTTAACTCCAGCCTTGTATAATGTTCACATACACACTTGTAAACCAACACATGTACATATCTACTTTTAAATCTGCATGATTGTGATCAACAGAGTACAAATATACAGTTCTCGTTTTGACATGTCTCAAGTTAACATGTCCAGGTTTACAAGTCACCAATACATCTATAGATGATTTCACACCTGATGACAGTATCTCGGAATCCGAAAGTACATGTGTACTTACAAGGTCGGTCCCACTATACATACCAGGGGCGACCTAATAATAAAGGGGTGCTATTTAAACACAAAAATAAAACATAGGCATATAACACGCATATTAAAAGTATTTACATACATATATAAAGATAAAGACATAAGTATGTACGTACGAACGTACGTGTTCTCACAAAACGAGAACGGTATAATTGTACTTTGAACCATGCAGATTTAAAAGTAGATATGTACAATGTACATGTCTCGTGTTTAACTATGTTGGTTTACAACTCAGGGTTTCCCCCAGGATCATAAGGCATGTCACATGCAACATGCCTTCCTGGAGAAGAAAGGAAAAACAACATGCCTTCATCAGAGCAACATGCCTTAAGATTTTCTTAATTTTCATGAATAACAGATTTAAAAGAAGAAAAATAGAATTTCTATGGTGATTCTTGTTCCTTTTGCACCAAAATCATTGAAGTATGTTATTTTGCCATTTTGCCATTAATAGGCACTATTTTTTTCAAGCCCAGTTTGGTAAATGTAATGTCAGAACAACATGCCTTCACAATTTTCTGGGAGAAACCCTGCAACTGTACATTGAACATTAAATACAAGCATGGAGTTTACATTTGTTGGGTTACACGAGTACATGTGAACATTAAATACAAGCCTGGAGTTTACATTTGTTGGGTTACACGAGTACATGTGAACATTAAATACAAGCCTGGAGTTTACATAAGTTGGGTTACACGAGTACATGTGGACATTAAATACAAGCCTGGAGTTTACATTAGTTGGGTTACACGAGTACATGTGAACATAAAATACAAGCCTGGAGTTTACATTTGTTGGGTTACACGAGTACATGTGAACATTAAATACAAGCCTGGAGTTTACATTTGTTGGGTTACAATGAGTACATGTGAACATTAAATACAAGCCTGGAGTTTACATTAGTTGGGTTACACGAGTACATGTGGACATTAAATACAAGCCTGGAGTTTACATTTGTTGGGTTACACAAGTACATGTGAACATTAAATACAAGCCTGGAGTTTGTTTGGTTAAACGAGTACATGTGAACATTAAATACTAGTCTGGAGTTTACATTTGTTGGGTTACAGAGTACCTGTGAACATTATACATGTGAACATTATACAAGGCTGGAGTTGACATGTGTTGCTTTACAAATGTACATGTGTACACTATACATGTCTGGATATTTTGCGTTAATGCTCTTCCATATCTTTCCTCTGTCGCCACCGGTATTTTAATATTAGCTCTTCCAAATGTTCACTGTCATGTACGCTTTCATTTCCAATACTTTAAGAGCGCAAATCTTAGAAAGGCTTTAAGAATTGAAATACCCGTAAAATGCCCACTTTGTAGAGGTATGCATGCTTTACTAAAACAAAAAGTTAAATATAAAAAAAGTTGAAACATACCTGAATCTAGCACTTGTTAATAATAACATTTCTAAAATCGATAAAGAAACTAATGTCTTATAAAATAAAAAATATATTTTGCTATTTTTTCAGTACCCATAATCAATGATGAACATGTAACAACTCGTCACTTTCCGTATCACACACGATAGATCTATAAATATTTCAAAATAATGTTTTTTTGTGTGTAGTTTAATGATAAATAAATTACAACTCTCCTTTTTTCCACATCACACCTGATATCATCCCTCGACCACGGTGCTAGGGACCTCGGTATTGATACTGAATTCTCGGGATGATATCAGATGTGATATAGAAAAAGGAGAGTGATAATTTATACCTCCTTTTTTTATGGAAAGGGGCATTATAAGTAGGGGAAAACTGCCCATTTCTATTCGATTTTGTGTATAAGAAGCATATTAATAGGTTTTACTGGATCACTGATGAATATTTTCGAAATTTTGACTCAATTTGTGAGCAATGAAAACAGTCAATCAATGAAAACAGCTGTACCCTTGACCTGTTAAGTATTAAAACAAACAAGAACTTTCTTAAATATATGTCTCGTGACCCCACCTTTTCTGGTGATTTTTCAAGCGGAAAATTAGTTTTCTATATGAAAATAACACTGCTGCATTATCCACACTTGAGTTGAATTTGCAGCATCAATCATATGTGACACTTTAACATTGGTGTCCGTCTATGAGGAAAATAATTAGTGGTTTCATACCTTTACAAAGTTTAATCGATTCACTTTTTAAATGCCGCTCGCTGTTGCCTTCGCCTTAAGGAATGCAGTTGGTCTAAATATTTGACCAACTCTTCTTGAATGACGAGCTGCATATAATTTTGTTTACTTTTTTGCACGGGGTTTGATGATTTACAACTTCCAGTTTTACGTTCTGCATTTTATTACTAACTATGGAAGCCTAAATATGTTTTTAGGAACAATAGCACTATCATGGTTAATGATCAACAACGTTGTTTAAGTAGTTGTTTTATCAAGTTCTAAATTGTTTCAATTCCGCCAATGAGATATTTTTTGTCCGGCTACGTTTCTGTATATTTGGGGGCTGTTCTGGAATTCAAAGATTTTCGGGTACGTTTCTGTATACATAAATGTACCCCAGGTACCTTCTGTAGTACCCGATATGACAATGACCCCATCAGCCGAATTAGCCTATTAGCTGCACTAACAGCTAAACTCACCATCAGATCTAGTAAATGTATTTCACGCACACTGGCACTGCACAAATTAGGCCTCCCAAATGGATAGGATCAGATCTTTTAACATTTAACTGCACTGAAGTGCAGCTGCATTGGTTACTCACAAGATGTTCATGCAGGATAAATAGAGAGATGTCCCAAGGCCTTCAACATAAAAAGGGTCCGTCTTATCTGAAGAAAAGTCATTCGGTGAAAAAAAAATAGCGTTATGGTTCTGTAACGACCTTCGTTTTTGATTAAGATATATTACGGGTGGATACTTTAAAGTTTCATATATACATGTAGTATCGTCGAACCATCTGTTTTCGCACACCTTGTGATTTCGGACGATTCAGGAAATGACGTATGCGCGCGTTTCTTGTGTGAATTCCGTAATCACTTTTGATGTCCGTCTGCTAAGCCTATAGTTCAAAGCATCATAAACAAAATTGAAGCGATTTTCAGCTCTACGGACATTATTATTTCGCATGTTCCTCCATCTACCGGTGTATTTATCATTAAATACTTTCCCTTAAAAGAAAATTCAGGAATATTAATATTATTTTTCGCTACTATATGGATTTGATCTTTTATCTTTCTTTAACCGTAAACGGATTGCGTTTTCATCAACTCTTTCACCATAAATAAGAAATGGAATTGGGTCAAGTCAATGGCGGGTACCTGCAAAAAACGATGACGCAATATCGGTGTTTATGTAAAAAAGCCATCTGGCAAGTGGTTAATTCATAACAGTTTGCCCCAAAACTTTCGTGACTGACATGTGACCTACCGGTAAGTTGGCTGGCATGTTTTGAACACAGCAGATGTAAACAATTTACAAACTATTATTTTCCGAGATGATGAATGTATTTTTTTCTTTAAAACAACACAAAGCAAATACAAGGCATTGTTTTATTCTTTTAAAGTAAAATAATAGTGGATACTTTGCTATTTTTTCTGTGTTGGCAATTTTACATAAAATCAGGTCAACTCATTTGCATAAAATTACCCGTATGGAAACACTGCATCATGCATCATGGGGGAAAAAACTAATTAAATTAAGTGTGCGAAAACTAAAGCCACTTACCGCAAGTAAAAATATGTAGGTCATACATTTAAAAATCTTATCAGATGAAAGGTAAATTAAATTTGATAATTGTCTAGGTAGTTTTTGTTGCAGATTGAATAGTTTATTCCATCTAGCATCTTATTAGGTTAACTGTATACTTTCACTGTTATTATGATACCAATTATGGCTAAGTGTGCGAAAACTAGGAGGCCGAGGACAGGGCTTTTTTACCTTATATAACAGAGGCCTGTAAAGGGCCTCTTCCCAACAGAAAATTGGACTGTTTTTTCCCAACTGTGGCAAAAATATTTCCCAATCGGAAAACAGCAGTCTCTCAGAATTTGAGAAAAAGCATGAATTCTGCAGTGTGTTTTTGGCTGCTAAGTAAATTCCGACTTGGAAAAGTAAATAATGGATGACAATATAAATAAAGTATATTAATGTCATATTTACTTAATTTATGAAACCTTGTATTTTTCCCAAAATGAGAAATAAGCGCGTTCTTTTTTCCCAAAATGGACAGGCCTGGGCCTCTTCCCAATTTTGTGGAAAAAAGCCCTGGAGGATATATATACATTCCTGACAGAATGTTTGTTTATTTAAATAGACTAAAGTTTCATATACAATATATATACATTCCGGACAGAATGTTTGTTCTATAGACCGAGTCCTAGAACCCTGCCCTGGCTAATTCTCTTATATACTCTCATCTCGGGGTCGCAATTTTTTAATCGGTCGTTAATAAGTTGTGGCAATCCGAAATGGCCGTCGTTAACCAAGGTAAGTCAACAATCACCATCACAGACCACCACAACTGAGTTCGATTCTAGTATGTAGTCAAATCATCATTGTTGTAAACGTCCGCTTCTTTTAATTGAAGAACATGTCCCTTTAAAATTGTTGGGCATTAATATAACAACAACATATTGTTGGTACTCTGCACTGTGAATGTCATCCGGTTGTGTTCTTCACTTGCAGTGCAGCATGAAGTGTCATGACATTACCTTGAACAGTTTCAACAGTTCTGAATGTATTTCAACATTTTGTTGATCGCGAAAACAGATAACATTATTAATACCGGCATTAAACAGAAGTCTTATATGACAAAGAAGTAAATGCATTTACCTGCAAAGAAATGATAGCCACCGCCTTCACCATAATGTTTTCTTCCTTTTGTTACATCAAAAACTTTTCCTAAAATTGCCAAATACACGTCCGAATTTTGTGCACCTGTAAAACGAGCAAGTTCGTCTTTTGTAAAAATTCCTTCTTTAGAAGCTGTTTCCGAAGCATGAAGTGGAATATAACTGTTCACAAAAACGCTGAATTGTTGGAAAACATCTAAAGTTGTTAATAATGCAATTACAATTGCTATAAATGCTAAAATGTAGAATGTGGTCGATGCCATCGCGTGTTGACTTTTTATTTCGCCTTTTATTTCTCGTTTGCAAAGGATAGTAACTTACTGTTCATATTTGTTAAGTTGACCTGCTTGGGCAATTGTTATGTTTCAACTGGTTTGTGAACAATAAAAATAAAAAAGTTGTAATGTCGTATTTTATTATGTGCATGTACTGTTGTGGTTTAATGGCTATCCTTTGAGATCACAACCTGATTGTACTGCCCAAAAGTAATATGAAATAACCAAAAATAGATTAAAAGAGCCAAGGGAAGGAAAAAAAGAGTAAGTGAATAGGAATAGAATATGAAAAAATACGACAACTTCGATAATACTCCCGTAGTGTTACATACCATACTAACAGATAATAACAGATACTTACAGATCCGTCCGGTAGGAGGCTGGAATCAGCCTTTTGGACCAGCTCTTCATATGAAACCACTAATTATTTTTCACAATGACACCAATGTTAAAGTGTCATATATAATATGAATGATTTGCTGCAACTTCAGCTCAAGCATGGATAACGAAGCAGTGTAATTTTCATATAGTCTATGGCCGAAAATGTAACACTACCACATTAAAAACAGTCAACTTTAAAAACACTATAAAAAGCAAGTGAAATATCTATTCCCTGCTTATCATATACAGAACTCGAATTACATAAGACGCCACGGGCGATTTGGACTAATTGATTGCGGACTGTGGTGTACACACCAATTAGTTGCCATCAGCTGACCACACGCAGTCGCGTATTGGGTACACGTGTTGGTATTTTTGTTAAAAATTGGGTACTAATAAAATGTATGACATTTTTTTTTGAAAAAGCCGGCAATTTTAACAGAAAAGCCGGTAAGCCGGTAATCTAATCAAAAAGCCGGTAATTACCGGCGCAAAGCCTGAGAAATGGCAGGCTTGTATAAAAAACAAATTTTCTACTAAATCATCCGAAAAGGTGGGGTTACACCTCGTGCATTTAAAATTCATTTCGAGATAGCTAGATAATTTATCGTGTATTTTTGGAGTTAATGTTACTTTTTCTCTTTAACTTTATACAATTTTATCTAAACAAACATGCTGCGATACTGCCCACTTCCGTCATCACGTTTTTAGATCAGACTACACCAATTACCAACCAATCAGCGGGCAGGGAAAAAGTTCCAGGGTAAATTCGGAGCTATTACACAGAATCTCTTAATTTTGATTGGTTGTCAAGGTAATCAAACCAAAAAATCTTGCTAAAAAATTAAAATTCAACTTTTGAAGAGTACTTATAAAGGTTAAATCATACATTTGTGCAATGTATTCATAATGTGTTGCATAATCAAAGAAAGAAGTATATTTTACATTTTCCTCATGTTTCTACATGCATGTAGGTGGGTCAGCACCATCCGACCCAAACAGCTTTTTCAAAACATACTCAATGTATGGCTTCTGTATGTTTGTTTGATAAAACTAAGATAGGTCTTTCAAAACAAGTAATAAAAAATATAGCTTCCTATATTAGGGAACACAGTACAGAGCTTAGAGCTATAAGGCAGACCTATGGAAAATGAATTGGTGTAGTATGACCAGCAGAGTAGTTAACTAGCC
This sequence comes from Cyrtodaria siliqua, assembly GCA_037043455.1. Classification (NCBI taxonomy): domain Eukaryota; kingdom Metazoa; phylum Mollusca; class Bivalvia; order Adapedonta; family Hiatellidae; genus Cyrtodaria; species Cyrtodaria siliqua. The sequence goes on from JAWPHD010007206.1 coordinate 92,009, forward strand.
TCGGTCACCCGGCCCGCTTCTGATTTCTTCGTTACGCTATGCTACACGGATTTAGACATATGCATGATACGGTCTGGCTGGCCGAGACTAAGTAGTTAACGCGATAAGAATTTTTAAATTTTGTTTTCGTAATAATTCTGACTACTTACCAGGAAAATTCACGTTACTGTCTCGTAAATTGTGTGATACTTATATTTCGCGATTGAATATTTTGTTTTCGTAATAATTCTGAAAAAGCATCGTACATAAGATGTTTGTCAAAATTTATTCACCGTGACTATCTCGAAAAATGCATGATATGGTCTCGAAATATTCGTTTTAATTGTACATAAGCCAGATCTATCGGAATGGCGTAAGTGGGCAGTATTTTGAATTTAACATGCTAACATAAAACTTTGAGATAATTTTACCTTTTTATCTCAAAAATGCATTCTACTATCTAGAAATAATCGCGATACTTATCTTGATATTTCGTTTTAGAACAGAACAGAACAGATATTTTATTTAGATTTGTACAAAGTACATCGTCATTCAGAACATATATACTATACACGAATATAACAAAGTCACGTAAACAGAGTATATAAATCAACTGTCAGTTTAGTTTCCATTATCATAGTTAGAGGACGAACAATATTATATTTATACTATAAGCATTCAAAATAGAAAGTCTAACATTTAAAGCACATTTTATATACCTCGCTAAATTAAGTAATATATCAGTGTTTGAAGTTTTCATCAATTCTATATATTTGAACATAGATGGCCTCTGGTGGTAATATATTTTAATTTTTTTTTTCTAAGTTCATTGTAACATTGACACACACATATAAAATGGTATTCGTCTTCCAGATCTTGTGAGTTACAACATAAACAATATCTCTCATTTCTCGGTATGCGATTTCTTGCATACCGTCCAGTTTGTATGTTAAGAGAATGTGCAGATAATCTTATTCTAGAACTATGCCACCATATAAATGTTTTGTGTTTGCTGAATAAAGACTTGAATTGGAAAAATATCAGCACAATGAATAGTATGTTTGCAGTATGAAATTTGATTTGAAAATCGATTGACTTTATTAGTTTCATTACGAAATAACCATTAACTAATCAGCGGGCGGGCAGGAGTAATTATCGGCATTGCAGGTTATATTTATAAAAGTCTATGGATATATAGAAATAGAGCTAAATGCAATAATTGTAATCAATAGTATAGTATACTTTGTTTAAAAAAAGCCCAATGTGTGTACCTATTTTCACTAATTCTTGCAACTTTTAAAAGTATTGTCGCGATAGCACTTGTATATTGCCGATTCAGCATGAAATATTTTATACTCAGAGTCGATTTTAAAATAAGATATTAAAACCGTGTTAATTTTCATAATTTAATAGACAAGCGCTCTATTTATTCGTGCCATAACATTCTAGTCAAAGTTACTATGATTCCAATCGAGGTATTTTAGTATATTATACGTACTTTATTCATTTAAAAACAAATGTTGTCTTAAATGGAAATAACTACCGATAATGTTTGACTTATTAACTGGACAATCCAAATGTGGCTGACTCGGGCGAAATTCTTGAAACTATATACATGTTTTATGTCCGATGAGCCTAGACATTGGTATATTGTACAACTATATACATGTTTATGTCTGATGAGCCTAGACATTGGTATATTGTACAACTATATACATGTTTATGTCTGATGAGCCTATACATTGGTATATTGTACAACTATATACATGTTTATGTCTGATGAGCCTATACATTGGTATATTGTACAACTATATACATGTTTATGTCTGATGAGCCCAGACATTGGTATATTGTACAACTATATACATGTTTATGTCTGATGAGCCCAGACATTGGTATATTGTACAACTATATACATGTTTATGTCTGATGAGCCCAGACATTGGTATATTGTACAACTATATACATGTTTATGTCTGATGAGCCTAGACATTGGTATATTGTACAACTATATACATGTTTATGTCTGATGAGCCCAGACATTGGCATATTGTACAACTATATATATGTTTATGTCTGATGAGCCCAGATATTGGTATATTGTACAACTATATACATGTTTATGTCTGATGAGCCCAGACATTGGTATATTGTACAACTATATACATGTTTATGTCTGATGGGCCCAGACATTGGTATATTGTACAACTATATACATGTTTATGTCTGATGAGCCCAGACATTGGTATATTGTACAACTATATACATGTTTATGTCTGATGAGCCCAGACATTGGTATATTGTACATGTTTATGTCTGATGAGCCTAGACATTGGTATATTGTACAACTATATACATGTTTATGTCTGATGAGCCCAGACATTGGTATATTGTACAACTATATACATGTTTATGTCTGATGAGCCCAGACATTGGTATATTGTACAACTATTTACATGTTTATGTCTGATGAGCCCAGACGTTGGTATATTGTACAACTATATACATGTTTATGTCTGATGAGCCCAGACATTGGTATATTGTACAACTATATACATGTTTATGTCTGATGAGCCCAGACATTGGTATATTGTACATGTTTATGTCTGATGAGCCCAGACATTGGTATATTGTACAACTATATACATGTTTATGTCTGATGGAGAATAGTTAAAGCTGATTATTACTGGAATAGTTGCAATGACAATTTGTAGGCTTTTCTCCTGTTCTAAAGATGTTAGTGGCCCTGAAAAGGACCGTTTTTGTTTAGCCATGGAAATGACTGTTTGAATGTTTTAGATGGAGTGTCTAAGACATGATTTGACTCTTTGCTGGAGTATCAACATCCCTCCTTCGTGGAATCCTGGGTGGATCAAGTCGGCGTCGTAATGACGGGGAAATCGCAATGTCTTCGACAACTGAATGAAGTCTGTTCCCATGAACTTTTTCAGCTGTCTGTTGATTCCCTGTCGCAGATGATTGAATACAGGCTGCGTGAGTTTACTGGATTGAAGAAACCGACCCCGCTGGATAATATCTGAAACATATATTTTGCTAACGCCAGATTCCCGCAGTCGTAAGACAACTCTCTTCAAACTGCGAACGATGTTCTTTACATTTCATCCAGCCCGTAGGTCATTGCCGCCAAGGTTGACAAAAACTGCATCTGCCTTGTAATCTAACAGTTCCTGGAATTTCGTCTCGAACTTGTTATTCGTCGACATTCCGCCAACTCCAAAGAAGACAGTGCCTGTCAGTAGTACTCCATTTTCTGACTGAAATACGCTTACGCCTGCGTCTAGCATCTTCCCGATATCCAGAAGAATGTATACCGTCGAACTTCTTCTTATACCACTAGCAGCATTCAACCCAGCAGCCATGTGTATGTACGTTCTGTTCATGGGTCGCAGTCCGTCGCTTTGTATATGATGCCAAGCGCTGTACGTCGTGCCGTGAATTGCTTCCACTGGTTTCGTAATCTTATTCATAGTCATCTTGATATTGAAGGAGTGACCTTGGTTTGCTCGAACCATCGTTGTTCCATCACCCATGGTAACATGAAAACGCTGCTTCTGGTCGGAGTCTGCAATCTCCATCACAAGTTGAGTTGTTAAATGATGAAAACCGCTTAGTTTTCTCAGTTCATCGATATTGGCGTACCCTTCGTCATCAAAGTATATTCCTCTTGATGGTCCTGTGTGGCGGAGAATGTTGATAAGAGCTCGGTCCATCTTGAATGGTGTAGAAGTGCAACGTTGTATGTATTTAAGAATACAGAATAATATGTAATTCCTAATTACAGCTTCCAAATATAAACCCCAACGACTTACAATAACTGCAAATAATACTCAAAATGACAGTCGTCATGTGTTAATTGCGTGTATAAACAGTAACACCTGTTTCAGTAGTACAGACGAGCGGCTAAGATATTTTCTACACCCGCCCCCCCCCCCCCCCCCCCCGACCCCCCCCCCCCCCCCCCCCCCCCCCCCCCCCACACAAAACACACAAGAGTTAACATACTGTGTTTATTGTGTAATTTTTTTGTTACTGGTGTCAGTTTTAAATAGATATGCCATTTTTAATTGTGAAAACATGCAAAATGACACTTTAAGACTATCTCCCGAGGTGTCAGTAAATTGGCTTCTGTTCAGTTATACTCACTCTCAAAGCAGCGTGCGTTATATGGTGCATACACATACCGCTGTTCAAGTAAAAGTTTAACAATTATATTATATATAAATATATTTAATATACAAAAGGCGACCCCATCATGAATGATTTATTTAAAACTTGGTATAACACTGTTATCTAAAAAAGAACAATTGCTTACTTGGCAAGATTAATAGAAACTATCAGTAGTGAAAATACTGTGAAACTTTCTTTAAAGTTATATATCGTGTTAAGAAAAGTAAATTGTACATATTTAAATTATCTTGGATACAGAATATTAAACACATTCTATGCACTTCTGGGGTTTCCGGAATTTGGTACAACCAAACCTTTATAAATGCAAAGTGGATCATTAAATAACTACATTTTCATACAGAATTGTCCCTCCGAACTATTACTTGATACAAACACCTATCAATATTTTAAAACTTGTTTTATACAGTTTTATATCAAAGCATTATCTAGTTACCAATAGAAGTCAGAAGATGGCGAAATACCCTAACAGCTGATAGAAAATTTACTCAATGTAACGATCTTGGGGCTGAGATACATTTTGTTTTAGTAGATCCGCTATCTCTAAACGATAGAATACACTATATTAAAAACTATTTTTTACTATGACCAAACATGCCGAAATTTATAGAACTGTTCTCAAATGAAAACAAAACATATCATCAATAAACTGAGTATTTTTTCGTTATAAACTAACACATTATTTTAAAGGGAAATATTGAATATAAATTCTATACATGTATTTAATTAATAAAATATTATTTGATTGTAAGTGCGCACTAACGGCTGAGGTGCGAGCAATGTGTGCGCGGTGCACAGGCATAATTATATTTGTCTTTCTTAATTGTTGATGTTGTACATAATTAACATTATCAGTTTGTTCATCTAACTAAATGTTTATGCGTAGACGATATAGATAATTCAGCGATTGGCATATGTAATTATTGAAAATATGGCGCATCAATAAGAACATTATTTAACTGTTCTAATAGTATTATTTATAACTCACTTAAATGTTATTGTCTTATTAATTTAAAGGGAAGGGTTTCAACTAATGTTGGTAGAACTTGTTACCCGACCCATTTGTCATTATACTATTTCTATTGTAGATATGTGGATATGCCTTTGTTAAGATAATTAACCAGATGTTTTTGTTTTACATACTCAGACAGCAACTACCAAAATTTGTAATATTAACACCGCCAGTAGTAACTTCCTCGCCAAGATCATTAAAAAGCCCCATTATATATATAATATGATTAGATTAAATTTCACCAATAAAGTTTCTTTTGACTAACTTCCTCGGTCGATCCAGATACAAAAAGTCGTACTGCTTGTCAGTCGCTTTTCTGTACTGCTCTTTGCTGACATCTTGTTCTTTGGAAAGCATACCAAGCTCGCGATTAACTGAAGTTGCAAAGAAGATGTAATGAGAACAGTTCAAACGAATGTCTTTGGGAGTTTTGTAATAAGATTGAGATAAATAAATTACACAACAATTGTTGTGTCTTCCCTTGTTGAAATAATTAATAATATCGTCTTGATTGCGTTCACAAACATAATCATCAAAAATGACTATCTTCTGGTTATCTGATTCTAAAGTATCCACAGGGATAATTTCATCATTTGAACATTCTAATATAAAAGAGAGTATGATAACGGGCCTTTGGAAACGGCCGAGCACGACACATACGAAATATTGCAGTCTCGATTTGATTGGGACTGTTCATGAGCGGTAGTGAAGTATGCTAGCTACCGCTCACGCCCTCTAGCCCCGGGTTGAGCAGAACTCAATATTCATAAAATCAATAGTACACAATTTTAACCATCCCTAAGATGTCTTCGACTTTGATTTTATTCTTTTTTGCTATCTTTTCAAGTTTGTGCGACAAGACCTGATACTTCGACTGTTCCAAGTTTTTAGCAAAAAAGTAAATATTGTCGTAATAAACTAAAGGTTTCAGCAACATATGAACTAATGTGTTTGTCTTGCCAGAACCTGAATTACCTCAAATAAGCATTCTAAAACAACAGTCTGGCATGAAGTTCCATATCTGTTTAAAATTACTGTTTTCTGTTTTCATATCATAGTTTGGAATTTCCATTATAATAATACTTAGATAATACTTGTCTTAACTTATCTTAACTTGTCTTAATTTATCTTATTTTAATCTAACCTAATATTAAACATGTCTATGTTAAAATGGAAAGAATTAGCGAAAAGCGAGTGAGCTTGTTAAAGAATACGAAAATAGAGTTATCCGAAAAAGACTCGAAAAAGGAGCCTGTCGTGATTTATACACATAAGTATTTAAACCTGTAACTAGCGAAATAACAGAGCAAACAAGACGACTAGCTGAACATTTGATTACCCTTCCGGAAATACGTCAACAGTTGTCTCTTCTTCCTGAGGCAATACGTCCGCAATTACTTGCCCCGCCTGATCGTGGAGCTATAGCACCACCACCGCCACCGCCGCCTCCACCACCGCTACTACCACCAACGCCACACGTTAAAAAAACAGCTGCCGAGAAAACCGAAGATCCTACTAAACTAACGCCGGCTAGTTACCGAGAGGAACTAGAGCAGGCAATAAAGGGACCAAAATTAAGAAGTGCTTCAGACAGAGTGCTAAGGCCAAAAGCTGCCGAACCCGGGACAGACCTATTTGCAGAAATCAAACAAAAACGTACATCAATTGATCCCGGGGACGAAGAAATAAAAGAAGAAGAATGGGGAGAAGAAGAACCTGCTGCGAGGCCCAAGGAACCCAAACCGGTGAATGATATTGACTTGGATGCTGGTATGAATAAAGAAGTACTTGATAAGTATAGCTTGCCAATGCCAACTAAAATATCAGGTATTACTGATGGAAGTGCTGATTATGATAAATATGCTAAAAGGGCTGAAGAGATATATGATAAATTGATTCCCGAGATAAGAGGTATAAGGACAAGAGTAAAGAACCTCAGCGAAGAAAACCTCAAGGAGAAGTTCGAAAATGAGAAAACCAGTGCGACTAAATCTAAATATTCAAAATTACTCGATGACCTCGATAGCGTCAAACAAGAGAGGGCTTTGCTTACAAAAGAATCTAATAAAAAAGAAGATGAGGCAAATGCTCTGAATTTTTATATGTAAAGGTTGCCTGAGCGAATTCGAGCAGCTAGCGAAACCGCACAAAAGATTGGCAAAGGGATGCAACAAAATAAAAATTCCTACAAAGTCGACAAAGATGGTCGCTATGGAATGTTACAAATTGATTTACCTAATCTTGTTGATCATCACAAACTTATTGCCAAACAAGGAGAAGCAGTTGTGCTAGATCTAAAAGTAGACGATGATTTTACAGACTTGATAACAAAGCGTTAAAACAATGGAAAAACTTATTCAAAGCTGTCTCAGAATGCTTTCAAGAAACTAACAAAATTACCTGGTTTACCAATTCACAAAGGTTCTTCAAAGTTCAAAAAGATTTTAGGAGGTTGTGCTGATGTTGAATATTACAATAGTCCTGATGATTTACTTAATGATCTGGAGTTGATATGTGGAAGTATCGAATCAGGAAATAATAGCCCACAGCTAATAAATAAAGGTATTAGCATAATTGATGAATTATTAAAAATAGGTAAAATGTCACCCAGGGAACACGAACAACTATTTTCTAAATATCTCAATTAAATTATTGTCTAACTGTAAGTATACATGAAAACCAAAGAAGAATTAATTGATCACTTGACGCGACTTGTAGCTGCATACAGACGCAGTTATAAATTGTGCGGTATTATAAACACAACATTACAGATTGTTAGTGGGATAATTGGTTGTACTGCCGTATTGGCATTGGTTCCGGCAATTCCTGTTTTTGTAGTGCGCTGTAAAACCAAGGGGTTATATCCTTTTCTGACGAACTTCCTGATTAAATTTGTAAAGCGGTCAGGAAACACGGCAGACCCCTTTAACTTTCGAAGTTTATAGACCACATCTCCATAAAATGAGGGTTGTGATATGCCTAGTCGCAGAAGTGTTTTAAGGTTGGTGTTGTACTTTTCCAGCAGGCCCTCGTTGCGGCGGTAGAATTTAGAGAAAGATCTACGTAGTTTGTGATAACGAAAACCCTGCTGAAGAAGTTTACTTGTAATAACTTGATAACGATCATTGAAGTCTATAACATCATTACACGCTCTAGCAAATCGAATGAGCTGGGAGATATACACCCCATATGAGGTAGCTCGAGGTACATCTCCATCCAGGTGTGGATAGTTAACGATGTTAAAATTGAAATCATCTCTCTTATCATAGATTTTAGTATGAATACAATCATTTGAAATCGAGAGATGAAGATCGAGAAATGCTGCTACAGTATCCGAACTGTTGGCTTCATTCAACGTGAGCTCTGGTGGATAAATGATAGTAACAATATGAGCAAAGAACGGATTATCAATATTGAGTATGTCATCAAGATACCGAGAAGTATTATTAAAGGCATCAATAATTTCACCCTTGCTAGCAGGTGACAAACTCAACATAAAATCTCTTTCATAGCAGTACAAAAACAAATCTGCAACAAGTGGCGCACAGTTAGTACCCATAGGAATACCAACAACCTGGCGGTAAATAGTTTTACCGTATCTTATAAAGATGTTATCCAGAAGAAAAGATAAGGCTCTACAAACAGCAGTACAAGTCCACATATTATACTTATCAATGGGGGCGTTAGTAAGGAAAGCCCTGACATTATTACAAGCTAGGAAAGTTGTACCTTCTCTAGCAAATGTCTTCCGAATAAGCTGAAGCAATTTTTCTTTGATAAGATGATGTGGTAGTGTAGTATACAGTGTAGAAAAGTCGTAGGTGCTTAGAGAAGAGGCATGAAAATGCTTACACCGTAGTTTGTCAAGAACTTCTCCAGAGTTTTTGATAGACCAAAACAGATTGATACCTGAGTTCTCGAAGGCCTTTCCGCAATATTTTACAATATGTTCTTTAATCGCGGAAAGTCAGGACGTCAATAGTTTTGATATATTGGTCGTGGTACATGAACTAGAATTAGTGATAAAACGTGCTTTGTAAGGAATTTTGTGAAGTTTGGGTATCCGGTACATTGATCCGGTACATTGTACGGAGCTTCGTCTGCTTACTAATTACAGAAACCTTTATAGTCTCCATAAAAGTCACATGCTGGGAAACAATGTCCGTCTCCAACAGAGGTGTAGTTACATTAGCAGAAGTACTCGCTAGCTCAGCATTCAAAGTATTGATATTGCAGCTTTTAAAAAAGATTGGGCAATAAAAACTGAGATTGAGTAAAATGATGCTGTAAAGCTTTTCACAGATCTAGCAGAAAAGAAATTAAGATTTTTAATGAAACACAATTAAAAGTAATGTCTGAAAATGTTGAGTTGTTTAGAGGTAATCTAATCAGCAATCTAGAGAAACCTCATGTGATTAATACTGATATCGGATGTTACGAGGACTTTGAAACGTTTGTCGAAAGTTTAAAAAAAATGATTGATGCAGAAGTTTTTGATAAATACGAGTTTATAAACTATTGCAAATACAGGATAAAAATAAAATCACTGGCAGCTGGAGGTGATCTTGAAAGTGTTGATTTTGACAGATACAGCAAATATCATGTAAAAATAAGTCAGATGATAGATAATAGAGTTCTTGAGGAAAAATGCTTTCGGAGATACTTAGACATTCTCCTGGATAATGAAATAGATGCTCTCTTGGATGAGGTTACTAACGAAGACACCGAACATATTTATGAGGTTACCGATGAAGATACCGATGAGGACGCCGACGAGGGTGAAAATAATGTTATTTAATTAATTAATTAATATAGGCTTTAAAAAATAATCTCATGTAATATTATATAATGAGTATCCGAGAAATTAAAACATCTCCAAAACAGTATAGTAAGGTTTTTAAAGTAGATATTACTGATAACGAGCCGTTTACTCAACTGTACAACGCACACCACCCTGTTGTGAAGTTTCTCAAAGCAGAACTAAAAAAAACAGGCGGATTTAAATTAAGCATAAGTCTAAAAGTTACTTTTGCAAAAGAAATACTAACAGACAATGGGGGTGTTAGTGTTATAATTAAAACAGCTTACTTTGCCTAAAAGGCTACAATAATATTAAATAAAAATCAAATATCAGAAGCATTAGACAAAGCACGAGAAGAAATTATAAATAGAATTGGAAATTGGCTTCAGTTGGGAAGTGGTTGGCAAATTGAATCAGTAGATGCACATTACATAAATCGAATAAAGTATAAGCCTTTACGAAGTAGCTCTTATTTGGATTTACCAAAAGAACTTGCTCATTCTAGAAAAGGATTGATCAATATAAAAAATGAAAAAGATAACGAATGCTTCAGATGGTGTCATTTGGCTTATAAATTTCCTGCTAGTAATAAACCACAAAGAATAACAAAGTACACAAAGCATATTGGAGATCTAAATTATAAGGGAATTACATTTCCTGTTACTATCAAACAAATCCCAAAAATAGAAAAACAAAACAACATTTTTTTTAACATATTTGGGTATGAAGGTAATCAAGTATACCCTTTGTACATATAAAAAAAAAGCAGAAAAAACATGTGATATGCTTTTAATCACCGAAGAAGAAAAAAATCATTATGTGTGGATAAAAGATTTTAACAGGTTAATCTTTAATCAAACATTACATTCAAATAAAAAATGGTTTTGTAAAACATTTCTTTAGCATCGAACAATCCTAAAAAATCATATACAGAAACATATCAAAAGCATACTGATTGCAGTTATGGGTATAAGGTTGTTTGTTGTTATAATGATCAATATTCAAAACCAGTTGTGACACACAGAGGACCAAATGCTGTTTACAAGTTTTTGGAAAAAATGATAGAAGAAGAAAAGTGGTGCAAAACAACTATGAATGCAAACTTTAAAAAAGATCTAGTAATGTCACAGGAAGAAGAAGCTAGATTCAAAAAATCTAAATCATGTCATATTTATGGTAATGGTTTTGCAACAACTCTCAAAAAAGGTGGCGCGGGTTATACAGTGGCATACAAAAACTCCATCAGAAAAGTCAGGGACCATTGCCACATAACTGGGAAGTATAGGGGAAGCGCTCATGACATATGTAATATTAATTTCAGGTTGACTAAAAAAATACCTGTCGTGTTTCATAACTTGAGAGGATATGACTCTCACTTCATAATGCAGCACATCGGAAAGTTTAAACAAAACATAAATGTTATACCGAATAACATGGAAAAGTATATGGCTTTCATGTAAGGAAAAAGTTTAGTATTTATTGATAGTTTTCAGTTTATGTCCCAATCATTAGATAATCTGGTAAAAAACGTTCCGTCGTTTCAATACATATCTCAAGAATACAGCGATAAAAAGTTAGACTTACTAAAAAGAAAGGCGTTTATCCTGATGATTATATGAACAGTTTTGAGCGTTTTGGGGATATCAAGTTACCTAGCAAAGATAGCTTTTATTCCCAATTAAATGATGAACACATTTCAGATGCAGATTACGATCATGCTAAAAACATATGGATAATATTTAAGATTAAAAATATGGGCCAATATCATGATCTGTATCTTAAAACTGATGTGCTGCTGCTGGCAGATGTTTTTGAAAACTTTAGAAAAATGTGCATTGAGTATTACAAATTAGATCCTTGCCGTTACTTCAGTAGTCCTGGTTTAGCCTGGGATGCATGCCTTAAGATGACTGGTATCCAACTTGATTTAATAACTGATATTGATCAATATTTGTTTGTGGAAAAAGGATTAAGAGGTGGTACGAATTATATTGCAAATAGATATTCACAGGCTAACAATAAATATATGAAAAACTATGACAAGAAAAAAGAAAGCAAGTACATAATATATCTCGATGCTAATAACGTGTACGGGTGGGCTATGTGCCAACCGTTACCTACTGGCAACTTCAAGTGGGTTGATAAGATTGTAAAAGGAAAATCAAATTACATTGTTGAGTGCGATATCGAGTATCCCGAAAAACTACATGACTCACATAATGATTATCCTCTCGCCCCGGAAAGTTTAAATATGAAAGATGAGTGGTTGTCAGACTATTGTAAAAAATTAAAACAAAAGTTTAATTTAGGACATTGTAATGTTAATAAACTTGTTACGACGTTGAAAAATAAAGAAAAATATGTCGAGCATTTTAAAAACTTAGAATTGCATAAAAAGCTTTGATTGAAGATAACAAAAATACACCGAATACTACAGTTTGACGAATCCGAGTGGTTAAAGACATACATAGACTTTGATACTGCTAAGAGAACAGCTGGTAAAAATGCTTTTGAAAAGGATTTCTTCAAACTGATGAACAATTCAGTTTTTGGTAAGACTATGGAAAATTTGAGAAAAAGAATTAATGTTAAATTGACTCACGACGAGGAGGTCGTTTTAAAATATGCAGCAAGACCTTCATTTATTTCTTGTAAAATATTTAATGAAAATTTATTTGCCATAAACAGAATAAAAGAACGATTAGTTTTAAATCGCCCTATTTATGTTGGTATGTGTATTTTAGACTTTAAATATTTGCTGTATGATTTCCATTACAACTACATCAAAAACAAATATGATAGAAAAGCTAAGTTATTATTTACTGATACCGATTCCTTGTGTTATGAAATAAAAACAAAGATGTGTATGCGGACTTTTACAAGGATAAAGAACTGTTGAGCTGGAAATGTTTGATAATTGTGATTATGATCCAAAAAGTAAGTTTCATTTTAATGATAATAAAAAGGTTATTGGCAAGATGAAAGATGAAACTTGCGGAATACCTGTTGTTGAATTAATTGGGTTGCGAAGTAAACTATATTCGTATATGTTAGATAATGAGGTTAGTACAAAGAAATGCAAGGGCGTTAAAAAGTGTGTTGTTAAAAAACAGATAGCACATGATGATTACAAAAAGATTTTGTTTACGGCAACAGAATCTCATCATGAGATGAAAGTCATTAGATCAAAAAAGCATAACATAAGCAGCTATGCAATAAATAACAAAAGTTTATCAGCTTATGATGATAAACGGTACATACTAGATAATGGCCAAGATACATTAGCATACAAGTAAAATATACCATGATAGAGTATGATAGATGTTAATAGTGGGGTTCCATTCAAGGATATTGAAAATATTAAATTAGGGCTTAAAAATAATTATATATAGTATTATTATATAATGGGACAAGAAAGATTAGAAAAGGTTTGCAGAAAACTTAACCATTTAAAAGATAAATATAGAAGAGAATTGATGGGAGGTAAGCAACTCCAAGTAGAATATGAGGTAGTCCGTGATGATTTTATGGATACTAAAAACAGACGACTGCTGGCCGAAATGGATAATTATGAACGCGAGATGGATAGAAACAGACAAGAGCTTCTTGAACTAAATTACAAAATAGCAAAGTGCAGGAAAATAAAATACTCCATGGTAAAAAAATGATATGCAGAGCGATGATGAAGACTACTGTCCTGTTCCGTCTGACTTTGCTTAATGAGTTGCAAATGTTATGTTAATGAGTTGCAAATGTTATGTTATTAAAATTGCAAACCGGATTGATTAGTAGTATAGATAGTGAGGGTATCAGGCGAGTTTTCCCCGCGGGGTGCTTGAGAAAACTGTTCAAATATGTCGGTGTTGATTTAGGCGTGACTTACATTTATATCTTAGTGGTGTTAATGAGAGTTACGCTTGAGTCTTCCCCTGGCATATTTCACCAGTTTTTCTCGTGCCCCGCGGGAGGGAAACTGGCCTGGTACCCTCACTATCTATACTACTCATAACAATCGATTGAGTAATTAACAAACACGCATGTATCAATAAAAAAATAAAAACACCGGCAAACGTGGTAATGATAATTCGAACAACACATTATTAGTGTTTGTTTGTTTTCTTCTCGGTTTTAAGGTCGGCTGATTTAGTATTTTAATCAGTTAAAATTGTTGACAAATTAATTATCAGCTCATGTATTAACCAAACAGATTCATCAAACCGGTTTCGGTTTTAGTTATTTTGCATGGTGTTTTACGTATCAACAGATCAATTAGGTTATGTATGGCGGCCAGTTTAATTGTATGAGGAAGACTTCAGCTGTTTGAGACGAACTCAGATAAAAAAAAATGCCCGCCATTCTGTCAAAGCTACGCAATTTCATCTAATGGGATTCAATTTCGGTACAATCTGGCACAATCAACCGTTCTGTTCTGTCACACATGTATTCATAAAACATCAAAGACCACATATCTTTACGAATACATTATAATTATTATCGATTAAAAAGAATAACAGACTTACTTGTTCAGAGTATGACCTCCTAACACTAACAGACGCGCGGGAATGGTTACCGTCCGTGTTTTCGAGTATAGACAGGCGATGTGTACAAAGTAGGGTACCATGAAGCGTGCTGGCTGTAAATATTCAAGCTTCCCATGCTTTTTCAATGACCAAGAAACGTTGGGAAATGTGTCTTTAACAAAAATATCTAATTTATGCTTTGGTGAAATAAAATGTAAATTTGTATAAGTATTTGTTCATTTTAAAGATACCACACACAAAAAAAACACAAGTACATGACATACATGAACATGACATTTTAATCGCCAATTGATAATAACGGCAAAATTACACAACAAAAACGGTTATCTTAATTCTATCCAGGTGTTCAGGTCATATAATAATGAATATGTGCCAATTAAAGTATAGGTTAATTCAACGGTTATTAAAATACCCGTGACCGAATATGCGTAAAATGAATTATGAGTTGGTAACTCTTATTGATGTTAGACCCCGGCTGATTAAAGCGGTTTATATTGTATCTTTAGAGTTTGGATTCTCAAAATCGGTAAATTATATATATATACCGTGTCATCAGTAGGTTACACAAGTAAGAAACTATCTAAATATGTTGTAAAATGTGCTGTTCATCAGTAGGTTACACAAGTAAGAAACTGTCTAAATATGCTGTACAATTTGCTGTTCATCAGTAGGTATCACAAGTAAGAAACTGTCTAAATATGCTGTACAATTTGCTATTCATCAGTAGGTATCACAAGTAAGAAACTGTCTAAATATGCTGTACAATTTGCTGTTGTTGGCGGGATAGCTACTTTAAGAATAAACACGAAACATGACGTTAAATTGATCTACATAAATGGTATTTCTGTTATCCACTCCATATACACTACAAACAGTGATGATTATGTATATCAAGTTAAAAAAACCCTGCTTTGTGTGAATGTAATAATACACACAGCTTCTGGTGTATTGTCAATATTTATATGCCGCGCACATTTTATTTGCATACTGATGTTAATATGTATCATTGAATACATTGGTAACATATTGGTTACATTTTGATAACATGACGGTAACATATGAGAAACATATTGATAACATATTGGTAACATATCGGTAACATATTGGTAACATATGGGTAACATACCGGTAAAAGTCTCATCACTCTGCGAAAATCTATATAAAATGAACAGTAGTACAGACTGGTATTACAGCATTTTTTTCCATTGAACATTTAAAAATGTGCAGCCGGCCGACCTTTTGGCTTAAAATCCGTTAGCTGTCCCTTTTGCATCATTTACTATTGGTAACACAGACATTAATACCAGAATAAGACATCAAGGCTGCAGGCGTTAAGGGTGCACAGCTAAGCGTTCAAAGAGAAACACATGCTCATGCAACAGCACATTTATAATGTGTTCAAACGTAATTAAAACAACACCGATGTTGCCATTCACATTTAGACAATGATTCATTTCACACAGATGTAACCATATGATATCTCTTTCTACATCTAACCAGCCGCTCAACATATTCATATGCATGCGAATCGTTGTAGGAGTGTAAGGTCAGTTTCATTGTAACAATACACACGCCTTAGGTTGTAGGAATCTATTCGATAATAAGAGTAGGGCAGGTTCCCGGATTCCTATGTATCCTTCCCCTCTCTCTAGGGCGGCTCTAAATAACCTACACTGTGTTGATGAAACAACATTCAATTGAATAATTATAATTACGACTTGCAAAAGTGAAAATTATATAGAAAAACTAACGAGACGCAAGGGATTCAACAATCCAATTTGTTGTCGTGTGTTCTTGCAACTTATATTAATCAATTCTGATGGCTTCCTGTGTAGAATCGGTACTAAGCAATGTGGATTAATTGTCTTGCGCAAGGACAAAAAACATGGCCGACAATCTACCTTTGCATCAGGCACTCCACTCTGAAGGTAGGTACAGACACACTATATCACGGTGCATGATCAGAACGAATTTTCACGGATAAAAGTCGATTCGTTTCTTAATCGTTACGGATAGCCCATCGGATAGCCCATCCGTAACGATTAAGAATCGAATCGACTTTATTCCTAATATTCACTGTTGTTTTAGGATAACCGAGGTAAGTCGTTTTTCTAGTGACCTTCTTTATTGTCGGATTATTTCCTAATTATGCTTTCTTTTGTAATGTTAATAGTTTCACGGAACATATTGATGATACGTTCGCCTTATGTACAACACTGTCTCTTTGTAATGTTTGTGAAATCGACATAATTTAGTGTTTTTTTGTGAGATTCAACTTGGGCAAAGGCGAGTATTGATCATTTGAAATGATTTTTTCATTAGTTTATAGATCTTTTTAGATTTCATTTTGAGTTCATTTAATCGACTTTATTGTATTTAATGTTCCGTGTAATGTAAAAGTATAGAACATTCTAGCTGCATAGAAATGTCATAATTTACGCATTTGATTGAGGCACCTAATCGTCCTGATAGGGGCACCTAATTTGTTCAGTACTCGACCAAAATACGATGTGATTCTTCTTTTTCTTCTGATTACTTCATCGGGTGGGTAAGAGTCTCAGAGCAAAGGTTATACAAAGGCGCCAGAAGGAGTTAAACATTGGGGCGGTGAAGGTGGTGGGTTGGGGTTGGGGAGATTTTTGTTTCGAAATTACCATGTAAATGACGCATTCTGGTGAATTCAGAAAACATTATAAATAGAAAATGAAATAAGAATTTATAATGTTTTATTTATATAATAATAATACTATTTGCATCATCGCAAAATAATAGTATACAAGTACTACTAGTGTATCAATGTCATAAAAGAAGAAAAACAATCGCATGTCTAATTATTGCATACATCACACATTGTCATACATGTACTAAACTATCAAATGTTCCGTTTTGGCTTATGCAACCGCAGTGATGAAGTGCGGCCGCGCTTTCGACCCATCTTGACACTGAAAACGAAACAGGTACAGGTATCATAGGTTCAACCTTGCATCATATAATTTATCTAAATCGTTTAATAACTTCAATATTATACAGGCACTCATGTATCTTATTGATAATTTTCCATTGCTAAGATATGTTGAGATTTCACCTTATTTTTCAGTAAGTTTATCAAATGTGTGTTCATCGGTTTTCATCCTTAGATTTTAGAGTAAAATAAAATCTTTGTCAGAATGAATATGAATAAGAAATGAAAAGACAACAATATTCAAGATTCTGTTTTAAACAGATACATATATTGAATCAGTTTGCATGAATTTACATGAAATATGCAGGATTTTAATCGAATACCACTGTAATTAATGATTTTACGGGTGTAATTAAGATCTTGTGAATATTCAGTAGTTAATAATTACTGATGGCATTCAGTGCTCAAGAAATAGGATAGCCCGACGCCCGGGGCTCCTCGAAATCCATTCCGGGCCTGTCTCATTTTGCAGACGAGGAGCCCGTCGGGCCTGTCTTAAAAAAAAAAAAAAAAAAAAATCCCCCAAAAAATCAGTTTTACTGGATCTCAGCTCAAGTTCCTCAAGACAAAATACTCCCATGTGTATTGTGAACTGTGAAAACACTTGCAATAAAGTAATTAAAATGTGTTATACACACATTGAAACAATAACAATAAGAAGTTTGAATATTTTGCCTGGCTTCGTGTCGGCAGTTTGTCACAGCTTTGAAGTCGACAGTTGTTGACATAAAACTCATTATTCTGCTATTAGGGTTGTGTTTTCTTTCCTTTGTGATAAGAAATACCGTTTTTGTCATTAAAAACACACTAATGCATGAAAAAAAATCGTTATTGATGGTATTTCGATTGTATGTTTGTCAAATGTTCGGCCGTAAAAGTGCGGTGTCATAGTAGTTCGGATGGTACATAATTTCGGATTTTTTTTTTTTTTTTTTTTTACATTATCAAATAAGAAAAACTGTCCTTTACAAATACATGTTGGTGGAAAGAAAAATATATATACTCAGTGTATGTATAAATACAGATATAAAGTATATTTCTATTCATTGTTTTGTACATGGAAGATGAGCCTGGCATCATGCCATATAACCTTTTCATGTGTTGGTGCGCCTTAAAACCCCAATTCAATTCAATTCTATTCATTGTCTAAGGTGTAAGGAGTTCCTGGAATCCTACTTTTAAATGAATTCTAGTCTAGGCTCCTAATTCTTTACTTGGAGAAAGTGGTGACAAAAAGAAAAAATATAGCCAGAGGAGGCTCTGATAGTCTCATAAAACCTGATTAAAAATTTGGCTCCAAGTTTAGCTCCAGTTTCACCAAGTCGGCTCTGATTATTATCGTTTGGCAAAAGTGCTAGTACTCTCCTTTGCATTGGTTATAAATTACTATGTAATATTCTATTCTAACATATTTTAAACGAAATGGTAAATAAGTCCGCTGACCAGGGAGCATAAAGTGGTAGCAAAAAGAAAAATATAGTCAGAGGAGGTTCTGAGCTTGATTAATACATACGTAACAAAATTAATGTGTGCTATAAAAGTGAATAAAGACACATTTCCAATAAGAAAAAAATGTTGGACTTTTCCATTTTAAATCAGGGCCTGTCCATTTCAAATCAGGGCCTGTCCATTTCAAATCGGGGCCTGTCCATTTTCAGAAGCAACAAGCCCTGGGCCTGTCTCTTAAAATAATTTTCTTTGAGCACTGGCATTGTTTGCGAGCAATGTACGTTAATTAGGACATAGCAAATCTGACGTTTTTAAAACTATGTTTAACCGATTTATAGAGCGTAGTCCTCGAATGTATATTTTTGTCAGGCTGTAATGTTAGTTATTTTATTTACAAAATATCCTATATCCGTTCGTCAGGTCGTACACTATTAAGATTAATTAACATCACTTGCTGATATTTTAATGTGCGAATGTATCATTGTTTCTATATGTGTATATTAAAATGAACGGACTGTAAGTAAGTAAGTAAAGTAAGTAAGTAAGTAAGTAAGTAAGTAAGTAAGTAAGTAAGTAAGTAAGTAAGTAAGTAAGTAAGTAAGTAAGTAAGTAAGTAAGTAAGTAAGTAAGTAAGTAAGTAAGTAAGTAAGTAAGTAAGTAAGTAAGTAAGTAAGTAAGTAAGTAAGTAAGTAAGTAAGTAAGTAAGTAATAGTAAGTAAGTAAGTAAGTAAGTAAGTAAGTAAGTAAATATTTTATTAAAGTGACATGTGTACATGTAACATAATATACAATAATAGAAATTTAAACACAACACCCGGCCCAATGGACCTATAAGTCACCTATACAATACAAGTAATATAATTTTCACGTGAAATTATGTTGGCATTTTAAACATTATCAGTTAATAAATAAAACATGTTAAACTTTTGCATAATATTATATTGATTGGAATGATATCAGTTATATAAAGCATTTCTTCTTCTCATATAAGCTTTAACAATGTATTTAGCTACTTTTCTTGGAACGTTTCTGACAAGATATATACGTTTATCCACATCATTTAATATATTAAACTGTCTATTTGAAAACTGATCTTTAAAAACGTCTGCTCTTACATCATTGTAAAATGTACACTGAAGTAAAAAATGTCTTTCATCTTCAATCTGTATTAGATTGCAAAATGAACAAAGTCTTTGCTCCGGAGGCTCGCCAACGTATCGTCCTGTTTCTACTCTTAACGGTAAAATACCACATCTAAATTGTGCTAACAGTGAACGTTCTCGTTTGTTTAAATTTAACAATACATATTGTTCAGTTTCAAAATTGTCTTTAAAAGTTGTATACGTCCTTAATTTAGATACCTTTGTTATATCTGCCTTCCATATACTTGAGTAGTACTCATTTATCTTATCATTAACAGTGTCAATATGTATAACAGTTTTGTTTTCAAAATGATTATTCAGATTCAAATTGGACATAACTGTTTTTAAATCACTACACCAATTATTACGACATTTATTATAGTCCATATTAAAGATGCGTTTAGTAAGCCTATTGTCGTCGAACAATATCAGTCTATTCCAATAACGGATCATCGATACCCAGCGTCGATAATTACTAGGTAGCCATCCTGTATCAGCAGTAATCGCGAGTTTCGGCGCAAATCTATGCACGCCCAGGAAGTACCGTATAGCTCGATTCTGCACGTTGTCAATTGTCTGGTAATGTTTGTACCCCCATACAGACGAACAATAGTCTAAGATTGGTCAAACACAAGATTCAAATAGTTTTTGATATGATTTATATCCAAAGTCTTTATAGTTGTGTATCTTTGATATGATTTTACCTAATGCACGACCTGCACCCTTGGCTAGAGCATCACAATGAAATGAAAAATTATTTTTATCATGAAAGATAACACCCAGATACTTGTATCTATCAACTGTTTCCAGAATATTATCACCAATCTTAAATCTATGGTTTGATTGAGCAACTCGATGTTTCCTGAAGTGCATACACTTACTTTTGTCTGTGTTTATAAGTACTCGCCATTTCTTACACCAATTGTGGAGCGTATCTAACATAGTTTGTAATTTTTCCTCAGAATCGGCTACTAGACATATGTCGTCCGCATATAGGAGCAGAGATAATTTACTATTGTCAATATCTATGCCAAGGTCAAGGTCATTAATTTCCTTGACAAGGTCATTCGCAAAGATGGAGAACAACGTTGGTGACAAGTTATCTCCCTGCTTCACACCGGTATTGCAAGAGAACCACTCAGTCAGTTTATTATTAATGCGAATACACGACGAAGATTGAGCGTAAATACTTCGTATCGAGTTGTACATTTTTCCATCTATATTATTTAATAATAACTTGTAAAGCATCATATCTCTGTCGATAAAGTCAAAACATTTGCGCAGGTCAATAAATGCTGTGAAAACGGAGTCATTATTTCGTATTAAACTATTAAGAGTAAACACGTGGTCCTCACATGATCTATTTGCCCTAAAGCCATTCTGTTCATCCGCGAGAATATTGTTTCGCTCTAAGTACTTGGTGATCCGTTTGTTCATAAATGAACTATAAAGTTTACTTACACACGATAATAGACTTTTGCCTCTGTAGTTCATTGGTATGCGTTTATCCGTGGTGCAATCCTTTAATATGGGGCAAATTATAGATGTTCGCCATAACGACGGAATTATACTCGTGTCGAATACTAGCTGAAATAATTGCTGTAACACTGCAATCACCGGAGGGTTTTTCAATACACAATAAGGGATTTCGTCGTAACCGCTAGCCGATCGAGATTTCGCGTGCATAACAATTTGTGTGACCTCATCCATGTCAATATTGCGATTAAGAGATTCATTCGGAACATATAAAGGGTCATTCATATTATTTTCTATCAAACGTTTGTGTATTTTGGCTTGGGTATAATGAGTTTCATCAAAGTTATCGTCATTTGAGCAAGTATATAAATTCTCGAAGTCCATTTTCCATCTCTCAAAAACCACATTTTCGTTATTTGATGGAATTCCGTTAGAATCAATTATTTCAATTGGTATATTTCTGTCAGTTCGCGGTCCTAGATTTTTTATTTTTTCCCAGAAGTCATTTGGGTTATTTGACGACATGTCCTCAATATCATAAGCGATCGACTGTCTGTACGCGCGTTCTGTCTGCCTCAAAACTTTGTCAAATATATTCCTGGCTTCAATATAATTCCTACGTAATGCCGTTTTAACATGTCTATTTCCGGTACATCGTACGAAATCGCGTTCTTTTTGTCGCATTATATTCCATAGTTCTGATAATGTTTGGTTCCAATATGGTTTTTTGGTTTTCAGTCTTTTATTTATACGAGCTGAGGTGCAATACCTTGGAATATTATCGTTCATTTCCGTTATAATGACGTCACACAGTTTATCATAAATACAGTAAATGTCTTGTTGAGATTCCCTACATCTTTCAATTCGTGAAATTATATTTAATATGGCTAGTCTTGACAACTGGTTATCCATAAAAGTTTCTGGAATTTGATGTAATTTAAAACGCGAGGGTTTGAATCCTGGATAATTTGACGGATCATTTTCGATATGACATTCTGATAAACTAAACTCGGTCAATAGGACGCAGTGATCGGGTAATCTTGATCGCTCCCCTAGTAATCCGTGCAAATTATGATTGTCAACAATAGACTGAACGGTGATCGTCTCGAAATTTAAACATTTTTTAAAACAGTCATGAGGAACACAAATATAGTCCACTACAGCTTTACCTTTACGTGATATTGAGGTGAAGTTGTCATTATTACTGTTAAATCTCCCGTTAAGCACGCAGCACTTTGACTCATTCAAAAAGTCTAATAACTCATGTCCGTGTTGATTGACTGATTTATCGATTATGGTCCGTTTCGGTATTGTGTCGATATCATTAATTATGTCCGATAATGATCCAATACGGGAATTAAAGTCTGCCGCAATAAAGATACTGTCAGAATCACAGTTCATATACACTTGGGCGAGTAGATGAGAGTAGAAGCCTTGGGCGTCACGACCTCGAGTAGAGTTTTCTGGGGGTAGATAGCAAGAATATACCACAAAAACATATTCCGAAGTTTTATGCACAAATTGAATACCTAATATTCCATCATAAGTTTTATCAATTATGTGTATATCAAAATTTTCACAAACGCGACTATGAACTAAAATTCCAACACCACCAGACGGTTTAGGAGCGTTTCTATGTATTTCGATACGATTGAATCCATACCAAGTATAGTCAGGCACATTAATAACAGATTGATTAGCAAGGTGTGTTTCACATATAGAGATAATATCTGCATTTAAGGATGTAACAAGAGTTTGACGTAATAAGTTATTTTCATTTGTCCAACCACAAACATTAAGATGAGCAATTGTAATAGAAGATTCATTAGGACGGGGTGAATCCTAGTCGGCCATTGGTTCGTTTTGTTGATGAGGGGCGCGAGCTTTAATGCGACCGTTTGCGTCGACGCGTAACGAATGTCCCTGGGGTAGTTCGCGGAGTAGTGTCCTGGCGTTGAGTTCAATCAGTCTTTCGGCGTGAGATTTACTACTTTTTAAGTATACTCTCTTGAATATATCTGAGTTTTCAAGCTTCTTTTTATTCCTAAGCACATGTATTTTTTCATCTAAGTTTTGAAAACTGATTTTAACTAATGGTGGTCGGTTGTTAAATCTCGCACTATCTCTCGCTGCTCCTGTTACTAATACATTGGACGAGACTTCGTCACCAAGGCAACGTATGATGTCTTCCGCTTTACTGATCAGGTCCTCGCCTTCGGTCATCGGTAATCCGCTGGCAATTATGGTCAAATCATGGTTGTTTAGGGGATTAGATTGACTATGGGTCCCGTTACTTGTATTAGTGTTGGTACCTGAGGGCATATTCTCACCTGACTCGATCGTGTCAAGCCTATTCTGCATGGACTGAACTGTTGTCAATATTTGGTCAATACGGTTGCTTTCCCTGCTCAAATCCATTGACAATTCATCCCGTAAGGCCCTGACTTTTGTGTCAATATTTTCAATCAACTCTGTTTTAAATTTATCCAGCTTCGATTCAAACATACGTTTCATGCCATCTTGACTTTTTTTAAGGTCACACATAGCTGTAATGAGTGTATCTAGTTTTTGCGACATGCAACTATCACTTGGTCCACCAGCCGCCATATTTGAAAATGTTTCACTTTCTGTATCAATAATGGCGGGTTGATTATGAATCGTACCACATTCTACTCTGGGGATCACAAAATCAGTGTCACTATCACAAAAGCTAACATCAGTCTCATATAAGATTGAATTAGTGTCTCTTAAAATGTCACTTACATGTTTTTCGACCGATATATCCTGCGAAGGGCCTCCAAATTTATTGTGTTTACTAGCGTTCAATATATCCTCAGATTCACTACCACTACTTCCTCTATTCTTCCTTTTTTCGACTGTATGTATTGTCCCTTGTATAAATTTAATAGTTGAATGCTAGCATGTGTACATTTTAAATGTGATTAACAGAATACAGAATATAGAAAACGTTATTAGACTTTAGCATATATACATACTAATCGTCAAGTACATACAATGTTTACAATATTCATGCACAACAATACATATTCAATGCAAGTGCTATTTTCAAAATAGCAATATATTGTAATAACCATGTAAAATGGTTTCAGCTGGAACTCATATATAACTGAAGTATTAATTGGCATTAGTAGTGTCTTGTCTCTTTGTTAATGCTTTAATAATATATAGAGCAATAATGTATTGGCGAAAAGCATTGTAATGTTTGTGCCGAATAAAGAGTTTGAATTGAATTGACTTGTAGAATTTAATAAACCAATAAATTTAAACATGTTTGGTTTCTTATGACAAAACTCTATAATGTATTTAATTCATACGTCTTTGTAAACAGCACAAATTAAAATAAAATGGTACACGTCCTCTATATCTCCACTAATGCATAACTCACAACGTCTATTTTCTATCGCAATGTTTCTATGTCTTCCTTGTTCAATGAAAAAATGGTGTGATGACAGACGGATTCTTGTAATTGCATACCCATGACTCCTATTTGTCACATTGGTTAAATAGTTTGACATTTCAAACGTTTGTTTCATTTCTCTAAAAACGTCTCTCAAAGACGTGCACATGTTCATGTTTTCTCTCCAGTGTGAAATAAACGTGTCTTTAAATTTCATTTTCAGCAATGGAGTAAAACTATTTATATTAACTGAGGTTGGAAACAATCAGAATTCACCAAAACCAAGTTCATGCAATAACACTTTACCTTATGTGCCCAGTTATTAATATTATACTCACACTGGGTAAATATATCGTTATAAGTAGCGTTAAGTATAGAATTATCATTTCTATTGCCCGCTAATTTAAACCAATACTTTATAATTCTAACTTGTCTTTCTATTAACAAAGGAAATCGACCTGTCTCTCCGTACAGGGATGAATTGTTTGTAGCCATGTTTAAGTTAAGTATCCATTTTAAAAACTTCCGGTGAACTCGTTCAATAGTATCGGCTGTAGATAATCCATTTATTTCACACCCGTAATTTAATATCGATGATACAATGGAATCAAAGAGATTAAACATAATATTTGGAGGTACGTCTAAGTTTCTCTTACAGACATCAATGCACTCATCGCCTTTACTGCCTTCCCAGATAAAGTGTGTGTTGCTCTCACAAAATAACCACAACTACTAAATACTATCCTAAGTAGTTAAAACTACTCACAACCTCAATATGTTGACCCATATATGGCCAGGTTTCATTTCTCGGTAACGGTCCACCTTTTTTAAACACGACTATTTTCGTTTTCTCCACATTAACGGTTAAATTCCGACGCCCATATTATTGTTCCAGTTCGCTTAAATCCGACTGTAATCCCTCTGGGGGTGTCACTGAACAATACACAATCATCAGCAAATAAGATTAAATATAATGAAAGCTGATCCAAATTAATTCCTGACAAAGTATTACCTTGTAACGATGTTTCAAGATCATTTAGAAATAACGAAAATAAGAACGGTGAAGTTATATCCCCTTAAAAAAGGCCAACTTCACATTTGAAGAACTCAGACAATGAGTCGATATGACGTACACAAAGTTTTACATCATCATACATCGATCTCAAAACACCAAACAATTTACCATCTATCCCGTTACGTATCATTTTGTACCAGAGACCATTTCTGTATATTGAGTAAAACGTTTTCTTTAAATCAACAAATACGCATTACAGTTTCTTTTTATTTTGAATATGCTGATTTATCAAATTATGCAATATGAATATAGCGTCCGTGGTTCCATGCTCCGCTTTGAACCCAAACTATGCGTCTGATATGCCATCGTTTTCTTTAATTTTTCATTAATGACCCCACGTCGTGAACAATTTCGCTAAAAAACTTATTAATGTTATGCGTGGCGTGGTCCAGTGGTAGAGCGCCGAAATCCAGATCGAAGAGGTCGTGGGTTCGATCCTCGCCGCGGCCACGTTATTTATCCTTGAGCAAGATAATTAATCCATATTGCTTAGTACTGGTTCTACCCAGGAAGCCATCGAAAGTGATTGATCTAAGTTGCAATAACTTGTTTCGCAATCGATGTAAAATAAATATGTTTAAACTAATTAATGT
Source organism: Cyrtodaria siliqua (assembly GCA_037043455.1). NCBI lineage: Eukaryota > Metazoa > Mollusca > Bivalvia > Adapedonta > Hiatellidae > Cyrtodaria > Cyrtodaria siliqua. Next base: position 118,663 of record JAWPHD010007206.1, read on the forward strand.
TATTCCACGGTAGTTATTCGCATCATCCGGTGGATTTTTCTTTAACAATGGAATAATCACATCTGTTTAGGAAACACACTGCTTCCTAATATGTGATTAAATATTTGTTCTAATGGAATGATTAACACGGTCTATACCTTCTTTAAAATACTCATTTATCCATGAATCTAGTGAACAGCTTTTATTCATGTTAAGTTTTTTGTCGCGTTCCTAATCTCAGCCTGTGAAATAGGACAGTCGAGTTCCTCGAATGTAGAAGACATTTCTTCCCCTTCCCATCTTATCAAAAAATCATCTACATCTTCGTGTACTTGGTCATTAACCGATTTTGCTAATTGTTTGAAATGCTCATAAAATTCTTGAAGTGTTATATTCTCATTAGCGCCATGTTTACACTTTTAAACATTTTCCACAATTCCCGCGTTTTTTTCTTCCTCAGACTATTCATCTCTATGCCTAACTTACGATTATAAACTCGTTTACATTTCCTTACAAACCATTTATAATTATGTTCGTCTGTTTAAAACATTGAAAGTTCTCATCACAACGATTGCACAAATATAGCTGCAAAGCCTCTTGGTATAGTTGTCTCTTTTCAACACACTCGTGATTAAACCATGTTAAGCGTGTTTTAAAACCACTGTCTTTAAATGTATTCCTTAGTTTACATTGTATTTCTTCCTGGAAGTATTTATTGTCCCTTGATGTGATAAAGTCTATAAAATTACCAACCTTTCCGTCCATAGATAGAGTATCGTCATTTTGTTCCAACATTTCGTTAAGTAAATGTATGTCCTGTGACATGTCATTTAAAAACTCGTTTTTGAACATTTCGTCCCATTTATAAACAGTCTTAGTATATGTTCTCTCTCTTCGGTCTTCATATCCAACATTTAGCGAGAATGTTAACGGAGCATGTTTCGAATACTCACTTTAATTGTGAACTTTAAAAATGGTAATATACTTAACATTTGTGAATGCTGTTACGAGATAATCACTCTCACCGCCATTATGATTCAAGCACGTGCACCGTCCATCGTCATCAGGTGAGTTTGATATACCATTCACAATACAAATATTTGCGGTTTTACACATATCCAATAAATAATTGCCAAAACTATTTGACCCATAAAACGATTTGACCCATAAAAAATCGCCTGAAATACGCCTAGTGGGTGTATCATTTAAGTTGTCACTTAAAGCTACACAATCCCGATAAAAAAGCACACTAGAACTGAACAAATCTAACGGTTATTACGAATGTTGTACTAAGAGATTACTGTATACGTATGGGTTCATATATACAACACTCGCACTATCTAAATTCACTGAATATTAATGAGATAAGGCGGTACTGTATGAGACGCTTCGGGTACTTTGTGAATCGACCACTGGTCTTATAACGGGTATAAAAGCGGATTTTAGCAGACGGCATTTTACATTCCAGTTCAGACCATCGAACAAGCAGGACGTGTTGCGGTCGTCAGGAACCACGTGACCCCGCAGTGCATGCTGCTGTCTGGAATCGGTATTCATCAAATATGGACAAATTTTAAATATGCTAGGGGGCGTGAGAAGTGTTGCTTCTTTCATTGCTTCTCATGAACAGACTCAATAAAACCGAGTCTGCTGCTTTATTCTCTGAATTAAGTTTGTTGCTCTCAAAGGATCACCTTTATCAGTATTTATTTATCCTGATTTTATCGTGGCCCTAAAGAGGGACGCTTATTACTTCTACTGGACTGGACGACGCTGATTCGGCTGGATGTCAACTGTCACACCTAGTTCTCGGTGTGACGGCGGAGACCTAAGACGAATGCAGCGCCACAACGGATGCATTACACCTGCGGGATGTTCACCTGTCGTGTACGGGAGTCATCATATCAGTTCGGTGGAACTGATAACCCAGTACACGACGGCGTATATGGTGGAGGAGGCCATGACAACCACGATGCACGAACTCCACGATGCGCATCTCGGGCCAACACGGACGACCGGATTGACCTACTTGATTGTGGCACTTCTGCAATCTCCTGATTGGCTTAAAACTTCCTAATCTACTTTCGAGCCGGCAATTGGATTGACCTAAATTCTACAGGCAATCCGATTGGCCAATATCTTCTATTGGACTTAATAATCTACTTGGACTTCACAATTTACTTGGAATTGCTAATCTTCAACAGACTTTCTACGAGGGGTTTCTACACCGACACGCCACCAACTCTAATCTACTGCTGCTATCAACGATAATCTCCTTTGAACGAGAGATACCAACCTTCCCCGGACTCATATGCACTCCGTAAACTTCTACAGAAAAGCTCGCTAAAATGCGTCATGCGATACAGCGAGGGTAAATAAATACTCACTCGGCATTTTATCACCGAACTGATGAGACCAATCTTCAGTAGAAAGACCTAATAGGAAATACAAGCCATTAGATATTGAAAATGAAGCTAAAGATGTACTTACTCAAACAACATTATAAGTCCATATTTATATATAATCCAAAACAATACCTATAATTAAACGCAGCGGCCTTTTAACAAAGACCCTTTCCAATTATCCCGTTGCATCTATACAAATAATCCTCCATTTTTATGTGTGTGTGTGTGTGTGTGTGTGTGTGTGCTGTAAATTACACAAAACACAAGGGAGACATTGTTTATCAAAATTGGAATACTGGTAGAGGCTCATAACTAATTGTAAAGATGGAGATATAGTAGTTATGCATGCATGGTTTACACATATTAGTAGAGTATAAATCAACATATTTTAAATCAATTCATCTTAATTTATGCATGAATTGAAATTTTGAAATTGAAAATAAAATGGATAGAGAGAGACAGAGAGACACACAGAGACATAGAGAGTTAAAAAGAGTGAGAAGAGGAAAGAGAGAAAGAGAGAGAAAGAGAGAGAGATACACACAAAGAGAGAGAGAGAGACTGAGAAAGAAAGAAAACGAGTGGGAGGTAGGGAAAAGAGTGAGAACAGGGGAAAGAGAGTGGGGGAAGGAAATAGGGGTGGAAGATATTGAGAGAGAGAGAGAGAGAGAGAGAGAGAGAGAGAGAGAGGGAGAGAGAGAGCGTTTCTATATAGTCTTATAAACAAAGGCGTAAGAGCCGGAGGACCCCACATCCAAATGTTTTGGGGTGGGCCCCAATATTGATGTTTTCACGAAACAAAAAGAAAATGCAAAACAAAATGTATGAATCGGCAATCTAAACATTAAAATTCTGATTGATCAGATTTCAAAATCAAAGAAAATATGAAACCAGTAACCAGCCCTGAAATTTAACCGAGGCATATCGCTTATGTTGGTGTCCGGTGGCATTAACTTCCCTCTCCACCCTAACTTTTGTTTTGATTTCCTTCAATGTGTTGCATTGCCCCCTGGGTCCTTATATACTAGTATATAGTTGTTTTTATGTAAAGTATGTACATTCCCAAAATTCAACCAAGGCAACTGCCTCTGTCTGCCCCAGTGTAGCTACGGACCTGGAAAAGCAATATTTTGAAAAGCAATGGTTTATATTCACAGTGGACAGACGTAACGGACCCTGACGGTCAAAACAGCGTTACCGTGATCCTGGTTGCTCATGTAAATGACCCTGGCGTGTGAAAACACGTAAACTGTTGGATATGCTGTTAAAACATATTTAATATTTCTTTACAATAAGACACTTTTTAAAAATGATCACACCCACAGAACACTAGATGCATTTGTGTGTCTGAATTCATGTGTGTCTGAATTCATGAAGAACGGGTTATAAAAACAGTGTTTTAGATGTGAGAGAACGCGCACTGTTTTCACGCCGACGCGTAAAAGTACCTCTAGTTCTAAGAAAATTATGTTTATTTAAAAAAAGGAGACTGCTATTGTCTTATGCTATGTCTGGAATTATGTATGTTCAGCCATAACGTCCATTGGACATATTTAATACATAATAATATCTACCGATTGCCAGAAGCGTTAAGTTGTTTGTGCATTGCAAAATAACGGATCCTGGTTGCTCATGGCACCGGATCATGTTTGCTTCTGACACAGGATCCTAGCCGGTAGTTGAAAATAAACATCTTAAAAAAAACCGACTAGATATGTTCCCCTGTTCGAAATATCTCGGTCTGATATCAGCAGTGGAAGATAAAGTTGCGACATTTTAAATTGGGTGTGGTGGGGGGGGGGGGGGGGGGGGGGGGGGGGGGGTGGGGGGAGGTGCGGGGGTCAGCTTATGGAAAAAAACAATGCGCTGAGATATTTTAAAGATGTTTACATTTAACGAATTTTCACTCTCCAAACATCGGCGAGGAACTCGGTCTCTTCAAGGGGGCTGGCGTGGTCTAGTTGATAGCACGTTGGATTTGACCCGGATGAAGCCTTATCGCCGCAAGTCAATTTCTTGTGTGTATTATTGAGTAAAACATGTTCCCTTAGTCTAGTCCGTCGGATGTACACCGGTTCTGTGTTTCGGAGTCTATTCTTGAACAATTTGCTAATCAAAGAAAAATATATTCGTTAGCAAGATTAGGACAGCTTCTCGGATTTTTATGTATCCTTCCTATTTTTGGAGCACCGGCTATAAATATTCAATATAATGTCTTGATAAACGGTTAAACAACATTCAGTTAAATGGTCATAGGATGACTCCGATGAGGGTGCTCCCCTCGAAATGCGCTAGTGCTTTAACAAACAAAAGTGGCAACATTCTCAATACAACTTTCTCTAGAATTATATTATATGTATAAAATAATGAAAACTTGCGAATTCAAACTTTAAAACTTGTAATTGACATTTTCCGTAAGTATTCGGAGATTATAAACGAAAAGCTAAGCTTTTCTATAGGAGGTGTTCAATGTATTACTTTACGCAATTATATTAATTTGTAAATAAATGTGCGTTAAGAGTTATTTTAAACAAAATATCTAAATAAAAAAACTTATTTGTTGACAACAATAACGGTTTCCTCTCTATACGACATGTCAGGCTACATTATGCCAACATTTATGTATATAGTCTACGTCATTAGTTGTTCACACTGCTGCATTTGGAGTACTTGTAATATTTGATTTTTTATTCATTGATGTATTTTGTTTTTAAATATCATGTATGATCAAATAATTGTTACCTGTAAGGGGCTTAGCTAGAGCGTTGCTAGTGTGGTCCAGGGGCAAACTTGTTTTATTCCCAGATACGCTGTGGTTCGTTTTTGGAAGTATTTCACACTATTTTATATCTTATTTGTGCTGACATGTTGATGATATAGTCTGAATCCTTATATCCTCTCGCCCCTCGTTCTTTTTTTTTTTTTTTTTTTTTTTACTTTTTTTATGTATTGTGTTTTTTTTTGTTGTTTTTTTTGATTTTTGCAGGCAATGTGTACACAGCTGCGTGCCTCTTGAATAAACCTTTTTTTAAAATGTAAAAACTGTTTGAGGTCATTGTCGTGTAAAACGGATACAAAAACAAACATGCAGCGCGCTGCGGGGAAAGTAAGTTTGGTTTATGTCTACTGCGGGCCCATAGTTTATTTTAGGATACTGTCGACGGAAGGCAGGCCATGAAGAGACAATTATCTCAAGGCGCAAACGTATATACACGAACGTAGGTCCGGAGTACATTTGTTTAGTCTTGTACATTGTACGACATAGACGCCTTTAGCCAAACTCACCACCAGATTCTATCACTATAACAAGATCACACCCTCTACATTCATAACCGATATAATAATCCAATATTGGGCTGTTCCTTTTTATTTGGCATCATACTGTCACATGAATGATTTTAGTAGCGGTGGTCCAGAGTTGTGAGGCCTGTTTCAAGTTCATCGCTACGGTCTTGAGTACGAATCAAGATCGTTCCCAGATTTCATGAGGCATTCAGTACTTGTCATACTTATGAAAAAGTCGATGGTCTGCCTCCACCACGAACAAATCGACCATCATATACCTAAAATGTGCTGAAGATGACTTAAACACCGTGCAACCAACAGATGTTTTTAATTGTTTGTTTTGGTGGAGCCGAATTTGAAGGTATATAGAAAACAATCTATCAACCAGGATCCGGTGACAATGATACGGAGTGTGTTTGTTGCCCTTTACGTGGTCCCGCCTTAATTTCATGAAGCGATGGGAAAGCTTATATTAGCATGATTTTATAAGGGATATTTCGACAATAAAACATATTTAAAAAAAAAGTAGGGTAAAATTGCGATAACCTATTTAAAATATGTATTAAATGTTTTAATTTTACAATATGCAAACTTTTAAAGCCCAAATTAAGGTTTTATTTCATACCCAAGCCAACCCTGTTTTCGCATCTTGGAGAAGGGGTTGGATGGGGTATGACAGTTAATACGCGGACCACGTAATGTAGAATCTCACGCATTTTTTTACAGAGCAACCCGGGTCCGGTGCTCTGAAATTTAGACATGATGCAAATATTTGCAGATTTTTAGGCTAAACAGTTATCTTTATTAATAAAGAACAAGAGCAGTTGCAAATCAATTTCGGATCACATTAAATCAGAGAACATATGGAAGTTTGTTTGAGTTGTGCAAGAACGTCAACAATTATCATGACGTAATCAAAGAATCAACTTTGTATCGACCGGTTAAGAGTAAATTTGTTTGATCTTGTTAGGAATCATTTGATGTACAAAAAGAAAATATATTTCGAAAGATATGATATTCAAAAGTTCCGTCGCATAATTTTTTTTTCTTATACATACGATAATGTAAACAGTATCTTTATTTTCGAACTTTTTGACACGTGTCCATTTTCCCTCTGTTTTTTACCAGCCATAGTCCGTTACAAGTGCAACCAGGATCAAGGTAACGCAGTTTTGAGCAACCAGGGTCCGTTACGTCTATCCACCGTGATATTAGCACAGTCCTTCGCGATTGAGCATATTATGTAAAGTACCTTAATTAATACAAAATTGTTAATCGGCTTGCGTAGCGCAGCAGGTTAACGCGCTGTCTTAGTATGCTTTCTCCGTTGCGGACGGGGTTCTAGCCCGGGCCTTAGGACTTTTTAAAATATTTTTTTTATGAATTGTTTTTTTATGAAGAAGTAGTATTCAAATGCCTTTCAGATTCATCAGATTTAAATATTAACAAACATATGCATAATAGCACGCACACAAGCACGGCTTACGCACGCACCCACAAACACGCTCGCACGCAAGAACGATTTTTTTTTTTGCGAATTGACTCTTATTATTTTCCCAAGACTCTCCGGAATTGAAACGTGTAACTGAAGGATAGACGGATGGGCGATCTTCATGTGTATACCCCTTCCCCACATCCTAAAAACTACGATTTTCGAGAAATAAAATTGCTGGTGTTTTTCCAACAAAAGAAAATTATATAATATATATAATTATATATATATATAATTAATTTGAACTATATCCTTCAAGTGTCTCATTGTAAACAATAATTTCTCCCTATCCCGAGTCAACACTTGAGCATGTATTTCACGTTACACACTATTGGCTACCGATACACGCTCTCTGTATATGTAAACATGTATAATATGTGTGTGTTTTGGATTATTTAAAGGATATTATAGGAAATAAGTATATACAAATATGCGGAATACACGGGTAAGTGTTTATAATTCTCTACATAGTGATGTATTAATCATTTTACCTTGTTCATTACAAACATGTCTATAGTTGCACGCCATTGAATATACTCATCGAGTTGAACAGTATCTAGTTATCGGATATCTGAGCAAATTGCTATATAAACGTTTAGGCGTATATACCCGTAATCGCTGGGTGCCTCGATATACGCTACGACAATATACCAGCCTAAACAATTTAGACAACACATCCAGCAAAGAACTTCATCTATAGGCGTTCTTATGTTTAAAAAACTTGAAATTGTATTATTTTATCGGGATTGCGTAGCTTTAAATCCAAATCGGTCAGTGTTTCAATCTCAATAAAATCAATTGTCTGTCCCTGCTACTATTTAGGTCTCCAAGCAACAGTACATATCCCATTTGTGAATAATAATTAATCTCTTTTTAAATGTTCTAAATATATCTGTGTCATACAAGTCATGTGCAGGGGAATTTTCCGGTGCTATATGTGTATGCAAGGATTGACTCACATACATTTTGGTGTTTATGCCATTTACTCCCAGCATTTAAAATCACACGAAAAATCGAACAAATGTAATCCAATTTTTAATTAAAGATCATCAAAGTAAAGCTAATTAATTATGAGTCAATGCGTTAAACAAAAATATCCGTTCGGCACATAGTATGCATATGTACACACATTAAACACTATGACAACAAATCAAGTATCTACATTATAGAACATAATTATATCAGTCTTTTTGTAAAGATAACTGAACTGTTTTGAATGCTTTTTTACGTCATTTTAGCACATGTTAGGCCATATTTAACGGTAGATAATGTTTGTTGAAGAGGCAAATAACCCATTTTTTCCTGGGTAGAACCAGTACTGTTTACCTCCCGTCAATGATTGAAAGACAAGTGGTATAAAGGCAAGTTGTGATTTAAGACTGAAGCTGAACAGTCGTCACGATCTGATGCTACAATGGCATGAGGCAGTTTGTTTTGTACAACTATTATCTTGCAAAGTTCAATCGTAGCTTACATCATATTATTCACCCCATCACATTGCGGTTTCTGTCCATTCTATCGTGCCATTGGTACGTGTCTTGTTATAATACCGCGCTATAAGCTAGAATTGCCGTTAGTGTTCAACCAACTTTGTCAACCAATCAGTTGTCTCAGATTTTCAATTACTTGCACCAGTTATTCATGAAGAGTTTACTACCAGCGCTATTCATGGTTTAC